>JADZMA010002270.1:0-12646 GCA_020796225.1 Arion vulgaris
ATAATGAAGATAACTTAATACCGATAAATAATTTGGGGTTAATTATAATAATTTTATTTGGACATTTCATGAACTTAAATTTAATTACCTGAAGTTATTATTATGATCGGGAGTAGTCCGAGAATAACAAAATAGTACCAGGCTACTATATTAATAGTACATGGCACAAACAAGAATTAGATGGCCATCATCAGGAGATGTACCAACTAACTACTACTAGTCAATACTTGATGTTATCTATGTTTTCATTTATGACGGGATAAGTTACTCCACCAACATTATTTATGGAAAAAAAATGGACATAACTAACTATTACTAATAATGAATAAGCTAATAAGCAAAAAAGTAAAACCTGTAGAAAGTGTAGTGAACACAGTCTCACTGATGACAATAACTATTAACTAATTATATGTCATGAGATACATGCTGTATCATATTTTCTTGATTTCATCTCCATTTTGCCAACTGTTGTATCGACTATAGATACTCAATGAGTTAAACCCAAATCTTCAGATCATATATCTGCTGTCCAACCAAATTCATTTATTCAATAATATAAATTATTGGATTATCATCATCACAGTTTTATTTTTGTCAATTTAACTTTATTCTCCACTTTCAAGCAAGTAATTTTCATGCTAAATATTTGCATCCTCAATAGTCACTAGAACTTTTTTGGGTTTTTAAGTTTGGGTGCACCGTGTGTCCACTCTTTTTCAGGGAAATTGTCTCTAGGGAATTGTTCTGTAACCACTCTTCTTTCAGTTTTCTTGCTCCCCTTTTCTAAGCAATACCTGGATTGTTTCCCCTTTTAATTCTGGCATATTGATCTTCATGGCTGGCTTTTATCAGTTACCTGTCAATTTCGGTTTACAATTTGCTAAGACCGGGTGGCTTTCAGTGCTGGCACTTTTTGTGAAGCTGGGTTCCAGCCTGCCGCCTAGTCCATTCATCCTGACATACATAGGGTGGGAGTTAAGCCGTTTCAGTTTTCTGACAGTATCATAACTTTCTGTCTCTGGTCAACATTGGTTGGAGGCATATGATTGTTTCCATCACCTTTGATGGGTGTGGATCTGGCACCTGTGATAATTTCAGCTGCTCGATTCTGATGCTGCTCACTTTTGGAATTTCTTATTGGATATGCTCAAGCCGATCCAAGACCGGTCGCACTCTTCTAGTGTATAGTGTTTTTAGGATTCTGGTGTTTTCTCCCACGTAGCGCCTGTAAGTTTGTGCATCATTTTGAGCCCTGTCGTGCTTTGTCATAGTATTGTCTATTTACACCATGTCAACCTTCTGTCTAGTGTGACTCCCAGGTACGTTGGATTTGCTTTTTGGGAAAGGGCTTCCATTGACTTAAGCTTAATTTTGTAATTTTGGTTGTTCTGAGAACACTGTGGTGTGGTCTTTGGACGCGTTATGTTCATGTTCCACTTTTGGACCAGATTTCCAGCTATTTAGCGTATCTTACAGTCGATTTTTCTATGGGCATTTTCCCTCAGTTTTTCCCGATATGATGCTTCTGACTGATTTTTACGTGAGGCCTGCTTTCCTTTTTTTATCAGTGTCACCCGCCAACAGGCGGTGCCTTTCAGACTCAGTGGTATTGTTTCTTCTGGGAAAAATTAAAAGTTACATAATAGTAATAATAATGAAAATAGATGAATCTTAACTTGAAATATCAACAGTACATAAGTCACATTATTAAATTATGAACAAAACAAGTGTCGCCATCATGTGTGTTAGATATTGTCAATC
Organism: Arion vulgaris; assembly: GCA_020796225.1. NCBI lineage: Eukaryota > Metazoa > Mollusca > Gastropoda > Stylommatophora > Arionidae > Arion > Arion vulgaris. The sequence goes on from JADZMA010002270.1 coordinate 1,762, forward strand.
ATAGACTTGGGAGGGAAGAGTAAAGTCTTATGAGAACCACTTTGTTTCAGTCTCTAATCTCATTTTGAAATGTACGCCAATTTGGTTTGATAAAACATGGTAGTTAGACATCAAATATTATGTTGTAGTCTGTCTGCAAGCATGTCTTTAAATTTTATGTATCTTTTTTTGAGAGCCACACACCCAGACTCACCTGAAAAAAGTGTACAGTTGTCTGTCAGTCGGTATGCTGTCTGCAGCTCTTGGAGCATACACTCATTTCTGGCTAGGTGTGGGTCAGGTAAGTTAGACATGCAACTATACTGGGATTGTTTTGAGTGAAACAACACTTTTTTGAGTGCTGATGTCAGTATAGGTGTGCATGTATAGATGTGTGTGAGTACACATAGCTGAGTGGGGAAAAACAGGTGTGTGTCTGCATATAGATGTGTTAGTGTGAAGTAAAAGCATATTAACTCATATATCCAAGTGTGACAGCATGTGCTAGTATAAGTGTCTGGGATTGTGCAAATAGAATGTGTGAGAATATTGGTACATATTTGTCAGAGTCTGTTGGCACCGCTTGACACATAACACAAACATCATTTCTTTTATGTACTACAGTTTACACATATCACCAACCTTATACAAGCCGTAACACTTGGAGACCAATGTTAAAATACAAAGGTGGAGATAGGTTGGTCATATGCCAGTATCCTTCGCTGTCACTGAAAGTTAAGCAAGAGACCTGGATGGCATATTGAAGGACATTCAGCTTGGCATGACCAACGTGGATGAAGGCTGGACTACCCTCAGAGACAAAGTGTACTCTATCACCTCTGAGCTCATAGGACACACTGTACATAAGAGCCACATGGTTTGATGAAAATGTACCTATCTACCTCTGAGCTCATAGGACACACTGTACGCAAGAGCCACGACTGGTTTGATGAAAATGTACATATCTACTCTGAGCCATAGGACACACTGTATGCAAGAGCCACGACTGGTTTGATGAAAGGATGCAGTCAAGCGCCAACACACTGTTGCAGAAGGCCCAAGTGAGAGGGGCCGGTCATGTTGCAACAATCACGATGGCCCGGATGCCTGATAAACACATCCCAAAACATTGATGTATGACGAGCTTGAAATGAGCTGACGGTCACCTGGTGGATAGAAAAAAACGCTTTAAAGACACTCTTAAATTGTCTCTGAAATGCTTTCAAATGTCAAGAAATATATCTTCACTAATCATACAAACTTATAAAGTGAATATCCTGTTAATTCTGAATTCCCCACTTAACACCAGAATTTGCACAACTACAGCAATATGCTGTGTCAAATTTCACACTAATTATAAGCAAGTACAATGTTTTTGAAACAAAATTCAATGTTTAGTCTGGATTCAGTTTACATCTGTTATTATTTTCATAATATTACTCATGGTTATTGTTATTACTATTGTTAGTATTATTATTGCAATCGCTACACGGTTTCGCACGACTCCACACGATCAGTCAGATGTGCTGCAATATATATCAAAAAATTGACTGCACTAGACTAGAGATTATAAGTTTTGGAGTGCATTGTTTGTTGATATGATTTATGAGCACAGACATTGACATGTCTGTATATAGAGTCACTATTAATAGGACTGTGTGTGTCACTGATGTGAATGATGTGTTTAACTATGAAGCTACTCAAAGAGCAATACTTTGTTCATACATCTAGTAGGTTTCTTTGATTCTAGTGGTACTTCCTGACCTCCTTGGCATCCATTGGAATGATAATTTGGCTAATGGCAACACGACACACAAAATCGAATATTGGCATGAGAATGAATCTTACTGGTTTTACTCTTCTGTCAGGTGAGTATCTCACTTAGTTGTTGCATGTCTCACCTTCGTGTCAGGTGAGTGTCTCACTCTAGTTGTTGCATGTCTCACCTTCGTGTCAGGTGAGTGTCTCACTCTAGTTGTTGCATGTCTCACCTTCTTGTCAGGTGAGTGTCTCACTCTAGTTGTTGCATGTCTCACCTTCGTGTCAGGTATCTCACTCTAGTTGTTGCATGTTTTACCTTCATGTCATGTACAGGTAAGTTGTATTAGATCTTGTTAGGAGGTGTGTGGTGAAGTAGTTAAAACTAGTTACCTTATGTTTAGAAGATTGTGGGTTCTAATCTGCACAGATTCATTCTATACGGACCCAGTCTCGTTTTAATTCGCCAGTTGTTCAACTCATTAAGTACTTTTTATCAGGAGATTCCTGATATTTTGGCTGGAGCTATGAGGTTTGTAAGCACTTTGACAAGTGGTGTGTCTTTTCTATGGAGGTGAGGGGCAGAGTCATGTGGAAACCTGGTGCATTAAAGTAAATTTTTAGCTTAAATCAAATCTCATGTCTCACCTTCTTGTGAAGCAGGTAAATTATACTGTCTTGTCTCATGTCTCAACTTTTTGTGAAGTACAGGTAAATTGTACTGCCTTGTCTCATGTCTCAACTTGTGAAGTACAGGTAAATTGTACTGTCTTGTCTCACCTTCTTGTGAAGTACAGGTAAATTGTACTGTCTTGTCTCACCTTCATGTCAAACGCTGTTGATGCTGTGAGATCCTGATAGATATCTTGTGTTGGTATTAGAGAGAGCTGCATGTGTTATTTGAGAAATGCTGACATAATGGTTCCTACATGTTGCTATTGTAAGAGGCTGGGCTGCATTTGAAACCAAATGCCCTGACATGTCAGTTAGCATCTCACTGAATACTTGTTGTATAAGTAGTATAAAGACAGATTGATTAATCACTTGCTTAGATTATCTTCTTCAAATGGATAGCAGCTATATATTGTAAACAGAGTGACTGGATATTGATTGTACAATTAAATGTTATATGTTGGTACTTAACCCAACTGAATGGCAATATTGCATTGAACCTCCAAGTCTTTCTTATTGTCATTCTACTATATGGCAACTTACTTGCACTATTATGGACTTGCTAGATTTAGTCTTTTCTCTTCATACTTCATTGTACATAGTGTTATATCAGTTGAAATATATATTGCTTCTTCAATCTGACAGGAATATCTCTGGGTCCTCTGCTTGATCTGGTAGTCAGGATCGAACCAAGGTAATCTGATAATTCTTATTTAGTCAATGCTCATATCACTTGTATTGATAAACATATTTCAATGTTTAGAGATCGTTGAAGCAAGCTGCATATAAACTTTCATCTGACATACTTTGACCTATCGCTTTCCATTGCACAGTGGAGATTGGTTCATTGAGTGTGTTTATATATATATACAAAATAAAAGTTGGACACACAACTTTTCATAAATATATCTCATTTTTGGGGTGGTTTAGTATGAGCTGTATAAACTTTAACCATCTGACTATTACATAGTTTAATTATACATCATTATGTAGCTGGTAGAAGTGGGTGGACAGACTGTTACATAGTTTAATTATACATCATTATGTAGCAGGTAGGAGTGGGTGGACAGACGGACCATGGAATCTCGTTCATTGCAAACATCAAACCACCGCTATTGTTTTCCCCATCAATAACACTTGGTGTAACACCACCTAATGTAATACTAGTGAACCATTAAGCAGAATATTAACTCTAGGACCAACGTGGCTTTGGGTTGACACCTTTTACCAGGAGCCACACTAAAGGGTGTTTGTTAAGGGGGATTATGGTCCTGAAACTTTTTCGTTGCTTTCATATTAATGTAGAATTTGTATTATAAGTTTGAGATATTATGATTTAAAAGAGAGAAAAAGTTTAGTTTTAAAAATATATCAACAGCTGCCATGGAAATAATAAAAATGGCAGCCAAACACAAAATTTTAATCCTAGTTCTAAAGTAATGAATATAAATGAATTCTGTTTTCACTCTAAGGTGAGCAATTGTAATATCTAAAAAATTACACATGATTTTTAGGATATATTAAATATTCAATTTTTTAAATGAATTTTTGGTAAATACACCCTAATAACAGCTATTTTTGACTGAATTTTGAGGAATTTTTACCTAAATATTTATAAAAAATAAATATTTAATATATCCTTAAAATCATGTGTAATATTTAGATATTCAATTCAAGCACCTTATAGTGAAAACAGAATTCATTTACATTCATTAGATTCAGAGCTTTAGGGATTTGAAATTTTGTTTTTGGAGGACATTTTGTATTGTTTCCATGGCAACGCTTTGACATTTTTGTTACTAATTTTTTCTACTATTCTAAGTCATAATCTTTCAAAATGGTTATACAAATTTTACATTAATGTGAAAACAACGAAAATAGCTTCATTATCCCCTTACTACCAATCCCCTTAATCTAAAAACAAATGGCTTGTAAAACATGCCTTTGACTCTGGTCCACTAAAAGTGAAGTAACACACAAAAAAAATCTCATTGATGATTATGAAACATTTGAAAATTGTTCTGGAAGGTTATCATGTCGACAGGTCCAAGGTGAGAGGTCAGACTAAATGTGGCCTCCTGGTCCTCCAGGTTGGGGGTTGGAGTGCAACAACTCTGCCCCATAAAAAGAAAAAATGTTACAGAAACTTCAAAAGGAAAAAAATGCTCGATGTCCAGGGGTCTTGAGACAGAGTACCACTGTCAGCATGAACAGTATGGGTGAAAGCCGCAAGGAAGCCCATGCTGGGAATTCAAGTCTGCTGGATGTCAAAACTAACTAAGAATAGGATTCTGGAACGTCAGAACAATGTTCGAGACCACAAAGACATCACAGGTGGTAAAAGAGATGAAACACTATAAATTACACATTCTAGGGGTCAGCGAAAGTAGATGGACAGGCTTCGACAGACGACAACTAGAACAGGGGAAACCATCTTATACTCAGGAAGAGACGACGGAAATCATTCAGCAGGAGTTGCACTAATAATAAGGAAAGGATTGAATAAACATCTCTTAGAGTGGCACCCGATTAATGAAAGATTATTGAAAGCCCAATTTAATGGGAAACAAGGAAAGCTAACTATCATTCAATGCTATGAACCCACTAACGAAGCCGAAGAAGAGGACAAAAACACATTTTATAGAAGGTTACAAGAAATAGTGGACAAGGTTCCAGCTCAGGACGTTTTGTGCATAATGGGAGACCTAAATGCAAAAGTTGGAAACAATAACAGACACAGAGAAGCAATAATGGGGAAAGAGGGATGTGGCACTGCAAATGAAAATGGAGAAATGTTGAGTAATTTTTGTCTAGAAAACAGACTGATCATAGGAGGCACATTGTTTCCACACAGGACCATACACAAGTACACATGGATATCCCTAAATGGAAGAGATGAAAACCAGATAGACCACTTTATGATCAACAGCAAATGGCAAAAGACATTACTTGATGTAAAGGTGAAAAGAGGAGCTGACGGCAGCACCACCACCTTGTCGTCCATGATCAGGCTCAAACTCAAGAAAACATATATACAAGCCAAGACAAGAAAAGAATACTTTAATGTTAACCTATTAAAAGACAGAGAGATTGCTACAAAATATATAGTGGAACTAAAGAACAGATTTCAAATCCTGTCAGAGCAGTCAGACACAACACCAACTGAAAGTATCCAAGAAAATGGAATGCGATCAAAGGCACATATAAAATAGTTAGCAGTAGGTTACTGGGAACCAGTAAAGGACAACATAAAGAGTGGATAAGGGGCCAGACCTTAGAATACATCCAAAAGCGAAAGGAGAAAAAAATCTCATCAATAGCATTAGATCAGAACGTCAAAAAGATAAGGCAAGAAAAGAATATACAGAACTAAACAAAATGGTAAAAGAAGTGCTAGAACAGACAAGAGAAAATTTATGGAAAAGATAGCAGAAAAGGCTGCTAAAGTACATGATCTGCACACACTGTACAAGATTAACAAACAATTATGTGGAGGTAAAGACACAAACCATAACATGCTCAGTCAGAAACAGTCTAGGACAACTGTTGACAAAAGAGCAGGAGCAGGATATGAGATGGACATCCCACTTTGAAGATGTCAAGCAAGACCTTATCCTGAACATCCACCGGATATCCCACCGCCGCACAGGATATTGATATCAACCTCAAATTGCCAGAAAAGCAAGAAATAGTAAAAGCTATTGAATCCCTGAGAAACAACAAAGCACCAGGAAATGATGAAATGACAGCAGTGCTTTTCAAGATCGATCCCATCTTAGCTGCAAACATATTAGAGCCATTGTTTGCAGATATCTGGGAGAAAGAAGAATTGCCTCAAGGATTGACTAGGGGTACTGTGGTGAAAATCCCAAGAAAGGAGACCTAAACAGATTGCAATAACTGGAGAGGAATCACATTGCTTTCAATCCCAAGTAAGATATTCTGCAAAATTGTCATAATGTGAATACAAGAAGCAGTAGACAAGTGTCACAATGGAGCAAGCAGGATTTAGGAAAGGAAGAGGAACAAATGAAACTATATTTACCCTCATGTAACATTTTAGAACAATGTAGCAGGGCAAAGGATATATATATCAACTTCATAGATTTTGAAAAGGCATTCGACAGCCCACAGAGACAGCCTATGGAAGATACTGAGACAATACGGCGATCATAGAAGCTTATCAACATCATAGCCCCTTCTATAAAGATTTCTCCTGCAACCTAAAGAATTCCAACAAAACATTCCCAGTAAAATCTGGTATAAGACAGGGATGCGAATGTCCTCCTTTGTTTAGTATTACAATTGACTGGGTGCTAAAAATGCCATAAAACAACAAGCACCAAGAGGAATAAGATGGACCCTTTCGAGATGCTTGAGGACCTGGACTTGCAGACGATATAGCCCTGGTGTCACACAAATATGAACATATACAAGAGAAAAGTACAATACTTCACAGCACGGCAAAGACAGTAGGCCTCAAAACAAACACAGGAAAACAAAAATTATGACAAACAGTGAAATCCAACAACCAGTAATGTTAGAAAATGAAACACTGGAAAGGGTTGAGAAGTTTACATATCTTGGTAGCGTACTGACACTAAATGGTGGCACAGAGGAAGATATAAAATCACGCCTAAGTAAGGCCAGAACCGCTTTTGCCAGAATGAAACCAATATGGAAGTCCAAAATCTACAATAGGACCACAAAGTTCAAACTCTATAAAAGCATTGTTTTGCCAGTTTTGCTCTACGGATCGGAGTGTTGGAGGATGACCAAAGGAGATACTAGCAGGCTGTCAGTTTTCCACCACTCTTGCTTCGAGAATCTGGGAATCTTTTGGCCAGTAAAATATCCAATAACCAACTACTGCAAGACACAAGACAAGAGGCAATGAATGACATACTCAAAAAGAGAAGATGGAAATGGCTCGAACATGTTATGAGAATGAGACAAGAAATGCCTGCAAGGATAGCCCTCACTTGGACACCAGAGGAAAAGAGAAAGAAAGGCAGACCACGGACAACATGGAGGCGCATGATGGAAGAGGAACTGGGCACCGATTCTGACGTGGGCTCTGCGCTGAAGGTTGCATGGACAGGAGAGCATGGAAAGTCCTTTCTGAAGCCCCATGTATCACTAGGCATGACGGGATTTAGTAGTAGTAAACATTTGAAAACGAAATCACATAAAAATAGAATCATCAAACACAAGCTGACTGGCTACTGTATAAAGAATTGCACATGCGCACACACACACAAGCTAGACGGGATAAGCTGATTATGTGTGATGGGAAGTTTATTTACTAGCTGAATATATTAGTTATATTTTCACCTGTTTGCTGGGGCCTCAGGGAAAGCAAAGAATAATAACACTGCAACCTATAAGGCATGCTGTAATAGGCGACTGAGGTAGGGTAGCTATCCTAGTAAATAAAAACATAGCAGAAATCGGATGTGCTGGCCTACTTGTAGACGCATAACTGACACAATGTACAAATGCTCTAAGCTCAGATCACATACAAATCGAAAGAGGGGTTAACAAGGATCAATAGAAGTTTTGAAGAAGTGATAGTTTGTTACAGATAACTGACTTCACGTAGAGGGTTACTGGTCATGTTGGTCTCTCAATGGGTAGTTTGTTACAGATAACACTGACTTCATTGTAGAGGGTTACTGGTCATGTTGGTCTCTAGTCGGGCTAGTTTGTTACAGATAACACTGACTTCATTGTAGAGGGTTACTGGTCATGTTGGTCTCTAGTCAGGCTAGTTTAATATACACTTATCTCTCACTTCAGTTTATCTCTATCTGTCTGTCTATGTTATTTGTGCTAGTAGTTGTGCCATTCGGTACAGTCTGTCTTTATGTTGCCTGTATTCTTTGTTTCTAGTTGTTCCATATCCTCATAAATATGCTATCTTATTTTGTTTTCAGCATTGTTTCTAATGCACTGCAGGCACCTTCATTTTCATTGGTTTCACTTGGCAGCATTATTGAGCAGAGATCGCAAGTTCTTATATCTGGGAGGTTGGTCATTGAATTATAATTGTTGAATTATTCATGTTTATTACCTTCCCATGAGATTTAGAATATACCATTCTTTTGTGTGGATAGGAGGGTGTGCAGCCACATGCCAACATACAGGCATCAAGTATGAGAGAGGGAGAGGGTACATTTATTAGACATTTGATTAGATTGACAACAATTATCTTGTCTTGCTTTGTTTAACATGTATAATTCATGGTAATACAGGGTGTTCAAGATAATTGCAGCCTCTTTGACAATTCGAAAGTTGCCAGGTACAAATTGAGTTGTGTTTATTTACTATTTAAACCGGTTCTGACTAGCCTCGTCCTCACGTCACATTTGTTCATCGCCTTCAAGCACTACAATACACAGTCACACAGCCTTGACCTATACTACATCATAACTGAACCTTCCCATTTCCATACATATATGCCAGATTAGCTCCATTCACGGGCTGCAATTATCTTGAACACCCTGTATTATATGTATGATTAGAACATCAGGAATTGGGGAAAATAATGGAAGAAATGGCATTTCCATTACATTTCATACAAATCATAATAGAACTTTATAGTGATCAAATTGCAGCTGTTAGAACTTGTGATGATACATCAGATTGGATTGACATACGGCAGGGAGTCAGACAAGGCTGCATTTGTCAGAGAAAAGAGAAATACCAACTAAGATATGCTGACGATACAGTGTCACTGTCAACATCACAAAAAGGGATTGAGAAATTAGTAGGTGAAATGCAAGATAAAAGTGAAAAATAAATTCAATATCTCAATTGTGGCAAAAACAAATGATGACAAGGATAAAACGAACATGACAAAAGATATTTTAATCAACGGAAAGAAAGTAGAAAAAGTGAACCGTTTTGAATATCTTGGTTCATCGCTAACAACAGATGGAAATCGAATAAAGGAAATTGAAAGAACAAACGATGGTTTACAAAACTAAAAACAGTATGGAATGGAACTGATAGGAAAACAAAGATCAGAATACTAAGAGAGGGCATATTCTCAGTGGCAACGATGAATGTAATGCATGGACATTTGGTAAGGCAGTGAAAGACATGTGTGCTTTGAATATATGTGTTACAGAAGGGTCCTTTATATATCTTGGACAGAGAAGAGAACAAATAGATCTATCCAGAAAGAACTCCAAAATCAAAGAAAACTTGCTGATGCTACAAATGTGAAAGAGAAAATTAGGTATTTTGGACATAAAAAGACACGAAGGGCTTGAGAAGACCATCAAGAAAATTGAGGTATTTTGGACATAAAAAGACATGAATGGCTGAAAGACCACTGGAAGGAGGCATACCGCAAAGAGAAGAAGAGGAAGACCACAGAGAAGATGGAATCAGATGAACTGATGTTTGAACAGATGGCTGCAGAGGTGGGACATATGGCCTATGAGAGAGAAATTCAGGAGGACTGTTGGTGTGGCAAAGTTCTGCTCAGGACAAGCTATTTGATGATGATGATGATTAATCTTGTCTGTTATGCTGTTTACCAGTTATTGATAAACATGTGCTTGTATTGTCTACAGGTTTCCTCTTCTCTGGCCTATCCATGCTGATACTGATAGACTCTTTAGCAGACTCTTTGGATCCAGTTTGGGTTTTGATGTAAGTCTCAGTTTATTCTATTATATATATATATATATATATATAATATATATATATATATATATATATATATATATATATATATATATATATATAGCAACATGTCAGTATTATTGATATGGAGCATTCAAGAAGAAGCAGCCCTGGGAATATGTATGCTCTTAGTATTTTGATCTTTGTTTTTCCAATCATTTCCATTCTGTACTGTTCATAGTTGCTCAGTATTTTTGTAAAGTAAGGTTATGTTTGTATGAAATCTCCATCCCATTTCCATCTGTTGTTGCAGAACCAGATATTCAAAGCTGTTCATATTTTCTATTTTCTCCATTGAATAAAACATCCTTTGTCATGCTTGTTTTATCAGTTGTCATAGATTTATGTTTTGCCACATTGAGATATAGATTTTGTTTATCGCTTCTCATGCACTTTCATTATTCATTTCTCAACGATTGTTGCCATGCTGTCAGTAACACTGTATCGCCAGCATATCTTAGTTGTTCATGTATTTCTATTACGCTGAAAGTGTTGTATTGTATTATGAAAGTGTTTTGTGTTGTAGTACAGTGTTGTATTATACATTTCCACTATCTTCTGCAACCTCCCTCATGCTTTCAGAGTCTACTTGTCCTTCTGTTCCATCAACTGGTTATGTCCGTGGTAGATTACAGACTTGGCACTTCTACAATAACAAGGTCACAATGTGAACAACTCAAACATATTCAGAATGAAGGCATGCATATAGTCCTTGTCTGCACTAGAGATACTCCCAATGTGAGGATGATATATATGCTTGACCTTCTTTCACTACATTCCC
>JADZMA010002271.1:0-12642 GCA_020796225.1 Arion vulgaris
GATCCGTAGAGCAAACTGGCAAAACAATGCTTTTATAGAGTTTAAGTCGGTCCCATTGTAGATTTTGGGACTTCCACACTGGTTTCATTTCTGGAAAGCGGTTCTGGAATTACTTAGGCGGATTTATCTTCCTGTGCCAAATTACTTAGTGTCAGTACGCTACCAAGATATGTAAACTGCTCAACCCTTTCCAGTGTTTCATTTCTAACACAATATTGTTGATTTCACTGTTTGTCATAATTTTTGTTTTTCCTGTGTTTGTTTTGAGGCCTACTGTCTTTGCCGCCGTGCTGTGAAGTATTGTACTTTTCTCTTGTATATGTCTACATGACACCTTGTATTATATCGTCTGCAAAGTCCAGGTCCCTAAGCATCTCTGAAAGGGGTCCATTCATTCCTCTTGTGCTTGTTGTTTTATGGCATTTTAGCACCCAGTCAATTGTAATACTAAACAAAAGAGAGGACATTACGCATCCCTGTCTTACACCAGATTTTACTGGGAATGTTTGTTGGAATTCTTTAGGTTGCAGGAGAAATCTTTATAGAAGAGGGCTATGATGTTGACAAGCTTCTGCGGTACGCCGTATTATCTCAGTATCTTCCATATTAGTCTTCTGTGGACGCTGTCGAATGCTTTTCAAAATCTATGAAGTTGATATATATAGTCCTTTGCCACTCGCTACATTGTTTTAAAATGTTACGCAGGGTAAATATATGTTCATTTGTTCCTCTTCCTTTCCTAAACTCTGCTTGTTCTATTCGCAGACACTTGTCTTACTGCTTGTATTCGCATTATGACAATTTTGCAGAATATCTTACTTGGGATTGAAAGCAACGTGATTCCTCTCTCAGTTATTGCACCCGTTAGGTCTCTTCTGGGGATTTTCACCACAAGTACCCCTAGTCCAATCCTTAGGCAATTCTTCTTTTCTCCCAGATATCTGCAAACAATGGCTCTAATATAAGCCTGTGCTTGAGATGTGGATCGATTCGAAAAGCTCTGCTGTCATTTCATCATTTCCTGGTGCTTTGTTGTTTCTCAGGGGGATCCAATAGCTTACTATTTCCTTATTTTCTGGCAATTTGAGGTTGATAATACTATCCCAGGCATGGTGGGATATCCGGTGGATGTTCAGGATCAGGTCTGTTTAGCACATCTTCAAAGTGGGATGTCCATCTCATATCCTGCCCCTGCTCTGTTGTCAACAGTTGTCCTAGACTGTTTCTGACTGGCATGTTATGGTTGTGTCTTTTACCTCCGCATAATTGCTTAAAATCTTGCATAGTAAATAGATCATGCACTTCATACAGCTTTTTCTCGCTGGTTTCCGCTGTCTTTCCATAAATCTTCTCTCTTTGTCTGTCTCTAGCACTTCTTTTACCTATTTTGTTTAGTTCTGCATATTCCTTTTCTTTGCCTTATCTTTTTGACGTTCTGATCTAATGCTATTACGAGATTTTTCTCCTTTCGCTTTTGGATGCATTCTAAGGTCTGGCCACTTATCCACTCTTTATGTTGTCCTTACTGGTTCCTGTGCACCCTACCGGGTTAACTATTTTACATGTGCCTTTGATCGCATTCCATTTTTCTTGGATACTTTCAGTTGGTGTTGTGTCTGACGGCTCTGACAGGATTTGAAATCTGTTCTTTAGTTCCACTATATATTTTGTAGCAATCTCTGTCTTTTAATAGGTTAACATTAAAGTATTCAGCTCTTGGTTCCTGGCTTGTATATAAGGTTTTCTTGAGTTTGAGCCTCCTGATCAGTGGCAACGATTATGGGTGGTCACAGCCCACGTCAGCTCCTCACCTTTACATCAAGTAATGTCTTTCGCCATTTGCTGTTGATCATAAAGTGTTTCATCTTTGGTTTTCATCTTCCATTTGGGGATATCCATGTACTTAGGTATGGTCCTGTGTGGTGTTCAATGCCTCTCTATGATCAGTCTGTTTTCTGTGGACAAAAATTGCTCAACATTTCTCCATTTTCATTTGCAGTGCCACATCCTCTTTCCCCCATTATTGCTTTCTGTGTCTGATTGTTATTGTTTCAACTTTATGTTTAGGTCTCCCATTATGCACAAAACGTCCTGAGCTGGAACCTTGTCCACTATTTCCTGTAACCTTCATAAAATGTGTTTTTGTCCTCTTCTTCGGCTTCGTTAGTGGGTGCATAGCATTGAATGATAGTTAGCTTTCCTTGTTTCCCATTAAATCGGCTTTTCAACAATCTTTTCATTTAATGCGCCCTCTGGGAGATGTTTATTCAACTTCCTTTCCTTATTATTAGTGCAACTCCTGCTGAATGATTCCCGTCGTCTCTTTCTGAGTATAAGATGCAGTTTCTGTTCTAGTTGTCGTCTGTCCGAAGCTCGTCCATCTACTACACCAGAATGTGTAATTTATAGTGTTGCATCTCTTTTACCACCTGTGATGTCTTTGTGGTCTCGAACATTGTTCTGATGCCCAGAATCCTATTCTTTAGTTTAGTTTTGACATCCAGAGCAGACTGAATTCCCAGCATGGGGCTTCCTTTTGCGGCTGCCCATGGTACCACACCATGCTGACAGTGGTACTCTGTCTCAAGACCGCTGGACATCGAGAGCATTTTTTTCCTTTTGGAAGTTTCTGTAACATTTTTTTCTTTTATGGGGCAGAGTTATGGCACTGCGCCCAACCCCAAACTGGAGGACCAGGAGGCCACATTTAGTCTGGACCTCTCACTCTGACCTGTCCGGCATAGGTAACTTCCTTCCAGGAACAGAACGTTCCCTTACGGCATAGCTTTCGGGATCATTGAGGCACGTAAGCCCCCACCACTACAAGGTAATGGCCTCATGGGGGGTGATGTTCTGCTAAGCAGCAAGGCACTCCGTTCTGTTCATACTTGTCAGCTTGAGTCAGCATTGTTTGCAAGCAAAGATGGTAAGTGGAGGTCTGTGTGATGTTCTGGTTAAGCAGTATATATTCCGTTCTGTCCATACTTCTGTCAGCTTGAGTCAGCATTGTTTGCAAAAAGATTAGTAAGTGGAGGTATGTGTGATATTCTGGTTAAGCAGTATATATATTCCAGTTCTGTCCATACTTCTGTCATTTCTGAGTCGGGGCATTGTTTGCAAGAAAGATTAGTAAGTGGAGGTCTGTGTGATATTCATAAGCAGCATATATTCCGTTCTGTCCAGCTTCTGTCAGCTTGAGTCAGCATTGTTGCAAGAAAGATTAGCAAGTGGAGGTCCGTGATGTGTTCTGCTACAGTATATATTCCGTTCTGTCTATACTTCTGTCAGCTTCTGAGTCGGGCATTGCTTGCAAAAAAAAAGATTAGTAAGTGGAGGTCTGTGTGATGTTCTGGTTGGCAGTATATATATATTCCTTTCTGAAGGCCGTGAGTTCAAATTCAGGCTACACTGTTCGCATCGTGTGTCTATTTTTTTCCTAGCTAAGTTTCTTGTGCTATAAAGGCGGTGTTTGCCCTTGTGTGCACACTCCTGGAATGTGACGCCATGTCTGCGGAGAGAGTTGTCAAGCCGGGCATATTTAGAAATCTGTGTGCAATTTAGTACGCTTGTTTTTATATCCTCTATTTTTTGACGCAATGATATATGATAAAAATAATAAATTTAAGCAACGCTCTTCATCGCAACACTGAAATCAAACTCGTAACTTTGTGGCTGCTCTCATTATTTCCCAAAGCGTTTTCATAATTTTAGGTTATGAAGTTAGGCAATGCTGCTCCGATACAATGGTATTAAAGCGCCGGCCACGCAAAAGATGGACTCCCTAGAGATAACAGACGTCGAAGAAGCACTATCTACGAAACGCATACTAAGGCCCGTTTTAGAAATCTCTTCTTGACCTGACGCTGTGGGCAAACAGGATTCGAGAAAGAATTCTGGTTGAGGTGAAGTCATGGACACAACCAACAGATTCGCTAATAATCTCTGAGGGCCACAGAGATGTGGTTTTGCAGAAGAATAATGAGAATCCCATGGACAGCTAAAAGTTGTGACGAATAAGGAGGTGTGTTGAATGGAGATCAAGACATAGAGGAAAGCTTATCATCAATATAATGCAAAGAGGCAATACTATTTTTCGGCAGACTTCATGGCACAGTAGAGCGTCAACCTTGAAATAGGAGGCAAACACCAAAGACAGAGATTTATAGAGATTTATGACGTTTCTATAACAGATGGCAATAAAAATGACAGAGTGATGATGATATATGGTTCTTGTTCCTTCACATTTGTCTCTGTATACAGGAGTTAAGTAGAGATCGAATTCTTTCA
This sequence comes from Arion vulgaris, assembly GCA_020796225.1. Taxonomy (NCBI): domain Eukaryota; kingdom Metazoa; phylum Mollusca; class Gastropoda; order Stylommatophora; family Arionidae; genus Arion; species Arion vulgaris. The sequence continues at coordinate 4,288 of JADZMA010002271.1, forward strand.
CTTGTAACGTCGAGGTAGGATTCAAATCACAATTTTATTGAGTCTGAGTCGCAGCATGCAAATGGTACACACTTTTTACAGTCGGTCTTTGTCTGTGGTATCATTCTTCTATATAGAAACAATCTGGTCTGTCTTTGTCTACAGTGGTATCATTCTTCTATAGAAACAATCTGGTCTTGTCTCTTTGTCTGTGGTAATACTCTTTTCTATAGAAACAATCTGGTCTGTCTTTGTCTGTGGTATCATTCTTCTATAGAAACAATCTGGTCTGTCTCGTCTGTATTTCATTCTTTCATAGAAACAATTCAGTCTGTCTCTGTCTGTGGTATCATTCTTCTATAAAACAATCTGGTCTGTCTCTCTGTCTGTGGTATCATTCTTTTCTATAAAAACAATCTGGTCTGTCTCTTGTCTGTGGTATCATTCTTCTATCAAAACAATCTGGTCTGTCTCTTGTCTGTGGTGTATCAGACTCACATACAAATAACCAGTTGTGTCCCTTGTAAGTTATACATTGGTTATTGTCGTCAAAAACACTCAATCAGACCCATAGGTGATCAGTCTCCTCAAACAGATGTCGAAGGGCAATGGCATACCGATGGTTCAGTGTGGCTCACTGATTAAACATACCTCGCAAGCTGGTTAAACACAAACACAAGCTCGTTAGTCGTTGTGGTACCAGTCTTACAAACAAATAACCAGTCTTGGAAAGCCGCTTTCTGGGCAAAATTCATTAGAAAAGATTAAAATTAAAACTTCTACAACATATCTTTACTATCTTCAAAATTACTCGGGACCCTCGCAATTGCTACGGGTTCTGCACTGTCGCTGATATCTTTCTGTTTCAGAAAGAGATCGAGACACATGGATACTCACCGAAGTGCAATGATGATATCAATCAATCAAGTTATTCCAATCGGAATTCTCTTTGACCTTCGTCTTATTCACCATTTATTTTGCCAGTTGTCACCATATAAAATTACAACAATTTAGAAGCACACACAAGGAAAGATAAAGTACTTGCTTCTTCGATTTATTTAGACAAAACAAATCCCAGCTGTAATCGAATACTAGTTGAAATAATACAACATATTTGAAAATCCGATATATCGTCTGTAACTAATACTATCTTTCTTGTCTACAATGGTTCTCACATGGTAGGGTTGTTGTTGTGGTAAGTGGGTGCTTTGTTTCAATAGAACAGTTAGTTCTAAAAGTTGAGATTACTAATATTCATTGTTAAACGTGGTTTTTTTTTAAAGTATGATTAGAAGTTAGATGAGATGTTGACTTTGAATAATTACTATCCGATTACAGTGGAGTCAACTATGCTGATAACGATGGCGATAACAATAAAAAGATAGTGATAACAGTATAACGATGGCGATAACAATATAACGATAGTGATAACAGTATAACGATGGCGATAACAATATAATAATAATAATAAACCCTCTCGTACCGTTATACGTTACATAGCAAGTAATTTCTCCATACCGCTCTATCCTGGGCAACTCTCTCAATCTCCCCCATGGAACTGAGACCGATATTTCTGCCTCTTCAACAAAGTGTTTCAGGTCTCCTTAGGTCGATCTCTCTTTCTTGAACCCTTTGCATCCCACTTCAATGCCTGCTTTGATTTTCGTTGATCATTCTCCTCAAGGTGTGTCCAACATACTCGTATCTCCATCTTCTTTTTCTTATAACAGTTGTCACTAGTGGTTGACCTGACATGTCTCTGATTTCATCACTTCTTCTGAATTCGTTCCATTTTATATTCATTATTTTTCACAGACATCTATTTTCAAATGCATTCAACTTGCTTTCTATATCTTTAGTCATTTTCCAACTCTCCTGGCATATGTTAGGATTGATACAACATTTGAATTGAAAATTCGTAATTTAGTTTTAATACTATATAACTGTTCCATATTTTATTTAGACTTTTAAAAGCTGATGTTGCTTTGCCAATTCATCATAATTTCTTTTTTAACATTTCCTGTGCAATCAAAATTGCTACCTAAATAGGTGAACTGCTCTGTTATTTTTATCATTTTAGATTCCAGTGTGATATCTGCGTTACTTGCATAGAGTGTCTTCATTATATTTGTTTTATAATAGCTTATCTGCAGTCAACTTTTGATGCTATAGATGACAAGTTGTCTGTTTTTCTTTGCATATCTTGGTTGTTTCTACTTAACAAGGCAATATCATCTGCAAAATCCAAATCTTCTAGTTGACTATTTTCTACCCAATCGATGCCAGTTTCGCCCTGCAACATTTTCACATCACCCAGTCAATGGCCACTCCAAACAATAGCGGAGATAGAATACAGCCTTGCTTTACTCTGGTTTCAACCATAAACCAGTCACTGTGTCCACCGTAAAAGTGCGAACTGCACACTGTGAACCATCATAGAGGCTCTTAATGTTTATTATTTTGTCTGGTATTCCATAGCATCTCAGATTATTCCACAGGAGATTAGTGTAGACTATCAAAGGCTTTTTTAAAATCGATGAAATTTAGTATAAGTGGTTGTTACTTCTCAAAATGTTCCTCCAAAATTAGTCGTAGGGTAAATATTTGGTCTAAGCAGCTTCTTCCAGGTCTAAAACCAGCTTGTTCTTCTCTCAGGGTTGTGTCCTCTGCTCCTTTGATTCTATTAAGAATGATTTTGCAGAAAGTCTTGGTCCTTACTGATAAAGGGTGATCCTCTCCAGTTGTTGCAATCTTTGAGATCACCTTTTTGGGGGATCTTAACAATTATTCCCCTTTTCCATTGATCTGGGACAGTTTCTTCTTCCCATACTTAACGATAACAATATAACGAAGGGGATAAATATAACGATGATGATAACAATATAACGGTGATGATAACAATATAACGATGATGATAACAATATAACGATGATGATAACAATATAACGATGATGATAACAATATAACGATGATGATAACAATATAACGATGATGATAACAATATAACGATGATGATAACAATATAACGGTGATGATAACAATATAACGATGATGATAACAATATAACGATGATGATAATAATATAACGGTGATGATAACAATATAACGATGATGATAACAATATAACGATGATGATAATAATAAACGATTACTGACACAATATAACGATGATGATAACAATATAACGATGATGATAACAATATAACGATGATGATAACAATATAACGATGATGATAACAATATAACGATGACGATAACATATAAGCGGTGATGATAACATATAACGATGATGATAATAATATAACGGTGATGATAACAATATAACGATGATGATAACAATATAACGATGATGATAATAATATAACGATGATGACAACAATATAACGATGATGATAACAATATAACGATGATGATAACAATATAACGATGATGATAACAATATAACGATGATGATAATAATATAAGATAGATAACAATATAACGATGACGATAACAATATAACGATGATGATAACAATATAACGATGATGATAACAATATAACGGTGATGATAACAATATAACGATGATGACAACAATATAACGATGATGATAACAATATAACGGTGATTATAACAATATAACGATGATGATAACAATATAACGATGATGATAACAATATAACGATGATGATAACAATATAACGATGATGATAACAATATAACGATGATGATAATAATATAACGGTGATGATAACAATATAACGATGATGATAACAATATAACGATGATGATAATAATATAACGATGATGACAACAATATAACGATGATGATAACAATATAACGATGATGATAACAATATAACGGTGATGATAACAATATAACGATGATGATAACAATATAACGGTGATGATAACAATATAACGATGATGGTAACAATATAACGGTGATGATAACAATATAACGATGATGATAACAATATAACGATGATGATAACAATATAACGGTGATGATAACAATATAACGATGACGATAACAATATAATGATGATGATAACAATATAACGGTGATGATAACAATATAAAGATAGTGATAACAATATAACGATGACGATAACAATATAACAATGTTGATAATAATATAAAGATAGTGATAATAATATAAAGATAGTGATAACAGTATAATGATGGTGATAACAATATAAAGATAGTGATAACAATATAAAGATAGGGATAACAGTATAACGATGGTGATAACAATGGCTGTAAAGATGTTAGTAATTGTTCTGAGCTGCGTTGGAAGAGATCAGACTGGATTTTCGGTAAAAGTGCATATAATGTTTGATGTCACTAATATGTGTCAATACTATAGTCTGGAGATATGTCTTCATCGTTCTTGTCAATATATTATGGACATTCTTCTAGATGTTATCTAATCTTATACCTATTCAATCTTTAATGGTACAAAGCCTGGTATTTTGACATCATTTTTACATCATTTTTACATCATTTTTACATCATTTTTACGTCATTTTTCTTCCGACACTTTCACTAACTGGTTTACATGGTGAAGAACGGACACGTTAAGATCTTGGAACGTCGTTTCACTTTGAACTTCTTCTTCTTCGAACGCTCCATATCGACAACATTTAAACCACTCATTGTGATCTTTATGTGATCTGAGCTCTAAGACGATTGTACGTTGTCCTAGTTATGCGCCTACAAGTAGGCCAGTACATCCGATTTCCGCGACGCTTTTATTTACTAGGTAGCTTGCTAGCACTAACCTCAGTCACCTCTTACGACATGCATTGTAGGTCGCAGTGTTACTATTCTTTGCATGAAAAACATCTGACCAGCAATGGCGGAATGCGGGAGGGCCATTTAGAATCAGGACTGTTTGATTCTGCACACGACTTTGCTAGCGTATTTCCGCCACGTTTTGTCAGGTATTTTCCGGTTTCGTTTGCCGAGCTACTGAGTTAGTGCTTGAGCAACGCTATGAACTATGAATGTTACATGGAATGCATTTTTTCTATGTCAACCGTGCGTTTGTTGTAGAATTCAGAAAATGGCGGACAGCGATTATGACGAACCGACTCAATCTGCCGTATGCAGTTATATTGCGTGTGCAGAAAACTGGGTTTTGTCGTGGTTGATGTTCCCTTCGACATGAATTGCAATTCAAGTGATGAACAGTTTTGTGTTGACACTTTAGCGACGGCCATATGCATTTATTCGGTGCGGGTTGCTTTTTGTGGCGGTACGGCTGTTTCATTCTGGAATTAGTTCACACAGGAGACAGTAGTTAGCATTTCGTGTGATTTTCGCTGGCACAGAAACGGAGCAAATTATGGGTTGACCCGTTGCAGTGAAGTTGGAACCGTACATATGAATTATTCTTTGCTTATCTAGCGGGTCCCGGCAACACACAAGTTTGTGGACGATGTTGCTATGACATTTTCACTCATGTTTGGACTAGTATGGACATCAATTGTCAAAGAACAATTAAATAAAATTATTGAATATCTTTACAAAACATCGCGATCAGCCATAGTAAGCGAGTTGTTGATTTTATAGGTGCAACTCGCCCTGTGCCCAGCATGTTCGTAGCGCGTTGTACTACAGGTGACAAGTCCTCTGTAAGTGCGGGTTCAACTCCGCGGCAGAAAAGCTACAGGTTCCCCAGATTTACGGTGTTCGTGACACCGAGCCGCAGGGTTACGATGTACATGACACCGAGACAAAGAGCTTTCAGCTCAAGTGCTTCTGGATCGAAAAAAAAAATAGGTGCAACTTATCTGTTTAGTAGTTGCCATTGCTTTATGAACGGTGAGGTCTATTTAACCCCCATTAAAATTCACAGGAAAAAATTGCTTCCAAACTGCCCGCCATAATTTGCGGAGTTTGAACAAAGCACTCTTGGTTTGTGATCACGCTCACTACTGCTAAGTCGCAGATCGCCACATTTAGAAATATTGCAATGATCAATATTACGCTTGCATCCAGTCATTTAAGACAGTGGTATCTTATTTCCGTTACTATTTATAATCCCACGTCATCGAAAATCTGGTTAATAGTTTATATCTACCAGTTTGGAAAAGGAAGAGTTAAATTTTCATTCTAATTTTTAACAATAATAAATTGTAGTTGTTATTTAACTACCAAAAAATGTATGATGTTTATACTCTTCATTATTTCAGTGCTTCTCAACAATGAAGGCGCATATCTCCAGAGGGCAGTAACAGGGAGGTGTGAAACGTTATGAGAATTAAGATGAACTATTTGCTTTTTATTAGATTTTTATATTAATTTGTTTTCCAGTTAGAATACTTTTTTCATTGAAACTATAAGTTCAAAATTTCTTTCAATTATAACCAAGAACATCATTTATTTTGACTTATGTTGACATTTTTCTCAAAATATTTTTTTATTACAAGTACTTTTATTTAATGTTTACATTTCTCGACTGTAATGTTTATTGTTTTTATGGGACAGTGCTGTTATTACCCTCAGAGTAGAAAACATTATTTTTCCGTTTAGTTTTTGGGGAAATTAATTGTGCAGTTCATTCGGCTAGCTAAATGGGGAAAGATGAGGACGTGGGGTCTTGTCTTATCTTCAAATGGGTGTCAGCTGTTAAAGGTTGAGAACTACTGGTTTACGTTGTTCTGTAGACATGTTACTTTACTATGTGGATCAGAATGTTAGAGAATAACAGAACAAGATATATCCAAACTCTCCTCCTTCTATACAACTTTTATGTGAAGATCTTGATCGTGTTCTGGTCAAACACTATCTCTAACCAATAACTGCTTGCACAGTGTCAACAAGAGAATATGAGCACCAACATTCAAAATAGGCGCTGGAGATGGATCAGACATGTGATACGCATAGAGATTTACACTGTCACGAAAATTCCATTACGATAAACACAGAGGGTTAAGAAATGAAAGTCCTAAAACGAACTGGAGGAGAACAGTAAAACAAGAACTGGAAAAAAATGATCACAGCTGCAATGCAAAACGAGTACTGCCAAGAATAGGAAGAATGGTGTCCATTTATTTCTGCCCTAATCGTCAGAGGCTTCACATACTAGAGAGAGATAGATGAGAGAGCGAGAGAGAGAGAGAGATCATTGGGCCGAAAGACAGGAACTCAAATGTTGTAGGATCATAAAAAAAAGAGAAAGATTAAATATAATTAAAAATTCCAAAAATATTTTATATTGTAAATGAAATGTGTGTCATAATCCTGTCCAAGATTACTTTAACTCTTTCTATACCGTGATCGTTACGGGGGCGAGTTCTAACTGCTATTATTTTATGACATCAGAATTTGTATTGCATAAAGATTTTGTGTTTACGATGTTTACTGCATTATTTATTATCTTAATATCATCATCAAATAATTTGTCCTGGGTAAAACTTTATTACATTTCGAAAGTTCTCTCTTGCTCTCATATCCCAGATATCCCATATGCAACATCAAGCTCAAATCATCATTACATCCTGAATGATACGAGGACTCATGACAAGTGGTACGGACTACATGTTTACTGTAACGATCACACTTGAAGGATCTAATCTTCAAATGCCTCTGAAGTCAGCGAATCCTCGCTCGCATGGCGGGGACATCAGTCAAATGTTAGAAGCAGGGCTTCACGTTAGAACCGCAATACCAGGCGTCATGGCAGGGGACATCAGTCAAATGTTAGAAGCAGGGCTTCACGTTAGAACCGCAATACCAGGCGTCGTGGTTAACGCCTGAATTTACAGCGGGCGAATGCAGAAGAAGAAGAAGACATCCTGAATTCATCTTCTCCGTGATCTTTCTTTTCTCCTACTTGCATTGATGTCTGTTTCTATAATAGTTATCTACAACCGTTCGTGAGTTTTTATATGTCGAAAATACTTCAATTATCTCGTTCTTATTTAAACTTACCGGCAGCAATGCTACCAACGGTTTAGCTCTTGAGGTCACTGTGATATTTATATTTGCAGCATCAGTCAGTTTTTATTTTTTTATAAGCTCTTTCTGAATATATATCGAGTCTATGTGTTCTATTCTCTGTCCATTATATACGGATGATGGATAAAATGGTGAATTGTAAACAATATATGTATTATCTTCTTGTTCTTGGAACTCTTCATATCGACCACTTGTTAAACCACTCTTTGTTATTTGTATGCAATCTAAGCTTAAGAGCGTTTACATGTTGTACCAATTATACGTCTACAAGAGCCAGCCATCCTGATCTCTGCGATGCTTTTTTATTCTCAGACCCTACCTCAGTCGTCTCTCAAGACATGTCTTGTTGTTAAGTAATGTTACTATTCTTTGCTCCCTTGGCGAGCCCCATAAACGGGTGATATATTACACAAAATTTTTTAACCCTTT
>JADZMA010002272.1:0-12640 GCA_020796225.1 Arion vulgaris
GATCCTGGAAATGAGATTGCATGTAAAAACCCAAACAGTATGTGCTAGTAGACAGTCAGAAATTGTAGGGATCCCTTGTCTTAATTGGGAGCACCGGATCTAAAACATCTACTGCCCCCCAAAAAAAGACTTGGTACTGGAAACATAAACATAATACCAAAAAACCCAAAATGTGGAATTTTAAAAAGTCCCCCAAAGCGGGGGGGGTTCAGGGATACAAATAACAGAGGTGATGAGGTGGAGGACTGGGAGATAGACAGAAACCCCCCACAATCAACAATGCGGATAAACCTAGTTACTACCCCAGAACCTGGAAAACCACCCCCACACCAGACCTCCCCTTTTCCCGGGTGACATCCCCAAAAAATTGAAAAAGAAAGGGTTGTGGACAACTGGGGGGAAGTGATCACAGACCAGTAAAGCTGGCCGAAAATTTTGCATACCCCCCACAAAAACCAAAGCTGCTCCAAGATGGAACTAAAAAGGGGAAACGGGGGGGAAAATTTTGCCTCTGACAGACCTATACTGTAAACCCCCTAAACATCGCAAGAGTATGCAAAAAGCGGGGGTTGCAGACTTCAACAAAGCCCCCCAAAAAGCAGCCCCCGGAGCCCATCCCCCCCGGGTCGAGACAAACACACCCCATTCGGGAAGGCCCAATTTAAAGAAAAACTAGAAGTAGAACTAGAAAAGAAAAAACATTGCAAAATAGAAAAAAGAAGCAAACATTAAATTTAAAAGCCACCTCGGCAAGATCAAGCGAACACAAAACAAAAAATGGGGGGAAAAAACTGGATAAAAAAAAAACAAATTAAACCCCTAAACAGAGAGGGAAATAAGTTGGGGGAAACAGCCAGGGCACTAAACCAAGAAAAAAAAATCAAGCACACAATCACCATAAAAACAGAATGAGGGAACAGCTCCCCGAAACAAGCTGCCAATACCCTTAGTGACACTTTAAAAAGTAAATCAAAAGATGTTCCTGAAAAAAAGGGGAGAAAACCAAAAAAGAAGAACTAATGGCTCACGACCTCATTAAGGTCCCCAGGAGAAACACATGACAATAAATTCACAATACATGAATTAAAAAAAGCATTACGCTCTCTAAAAAAAAAAATCACCCAGGCAATGATGGGATAACTAATGAAATTTTAAAAAAGGGGGCGACAAGCAAAAAAGAAGCTACAAAAATTTTTTAACGGGAAAAAAAAAAGGGGGGGTTATCCCAAAGAATGGAAGGAAGCTATTTTACCGAAAAAAAAAAACGGGGAAGGGATCCCACAGCCCCTAGCATTTTGGGGCCATTGGCCCTACTGGGGCTGCGTAGGAAAATTGCTAAAAGCGCAGGGTCAACACCAGATTGTGGCATTTGGAAAAAGGGTTTTTCTCCCCCCAACAAGCAGGCTTTGAAAACCCCAGATCTACAGAAGACCCGTGACATACTGCCCAGGAGATGAGAGGGTTTTTTAAAGGGAAAAAAAGCTGGCAGTATGGGAAAGATCGGGAAAGGCTTTTGAAAAAAATTTGGAAGGTTTTCCAAAAGGGGTTTGCCCCCAGAAACCTAAGTGGCAGGACAAGTAAAATGGATTTTCACAGTATCTAGAAAAAAGAAACTGCAAAAGTGAAAATGAAAAGGTTCACCAGCAGGAAAACAACACTAGAAAAAGGGGATTTCCCTTTCCAGGGTGGGGGTACTGTCGCCAACACTTTTTCCTCATATACATCAATGACAAACCCGGGGCATACCCAGGGATCCACCACGCCTTGTATGCGGATGACCTGGCCCTGTGGACATCAGAGGAGCGCATTACCGCTGCAACAAGCGGGGAATCAACGGGCCCCCTCACATCCCTAGACCAATGGTCAATACATGGCTGATCAAAAATAAAAACGCATATACAATTTTCTCCCTATCAAAAAGGCCCCAAAAGCCCAAAAGCCCCTACAAAAACCCCATATATTGCTCCCAGAAAAAAAACCCCCTTCCCTGGGAATCACCTTCGACCAGCGCGACATAGCATGCTCGGATTGAAAAAAAAAAAAAAACCCCAAGCAAAATCCAGGATGGAAATCATGAAAAAAACTAGCTGGCAAACCTGGGGGCAGATAACAATTTTTAAAAGGTTTTATATGGGAAAAATGCCACCCGACATTGGACTATGGAATCTCTGCAGGGGAACTGTCCCCAATAAACCAAAAAAATAAACCGTTTTTCAGAAAAAAATTGAAATTTTTCAGGGGAAGGATCTCTCAATCAGGAAATGGAGAAGACCCCCGGGCCTAAAACCAATGGAGGATATAAGGGCGCGACAAAAAAACAAGAAAGAAAAGTTCAAGAGACGAAGATCCCCCAAATGTACCCCCCAAATGAATGGGTAGGGGGCAGACTAAAAGAACCAACTTTGGGGGACAACCAAGATTTTGAGGCAAAAACCCCATCATGTGCTAAATTCCCCCCAAACCCAAACAAAAATACCCAACACAAGACAGATTGGAAAGATAAAAAATTTCCCCAGGCTGAATAGAACATCACGGGGATAGGGGGAAAAAAACCAACAAACAAGTGAAAAAAAGAAAACTCCGGGCCCCCCAGTACCAAAAGGGAACACTTTCCTAACAGCAGGTGGCCCCATGTTCCCCCACAGATGGGTCTGCAGCAAATGCAAACCTGAAAATGGAGGAGGAGGACCCCTAAAGGGGTGCTTTTGACATGAAACTCAGGAAAGCTAAAATTGGCGACGGGAAAAGGTTCTCCAGCAATTACAGGCAGAGGCAGGGGCCCCTAAGCGGCAGCAAAGCCATAGTGTCAAGGAACATGAAAATGAAAACCTGGTATTTCTTACTGATCCCCTTCCAGAAATTACTTTTAAAAAATAAAAGACGATAACAACCGGGAAGGAACTGCAAGCATCACTACCCCAAAGTATGCAACATCTTCTCTGGGTTTAATACAGTGGATACCACCTCACTGGGAATGCCGGGAAATGAGATTGCAGATTTTGGCAAAAAAAGGAAAAAACTCCCAAGCCCAGACCCCAATTATGACATTTTAGGGGAAAAGAAAAAATACGGAAAAAATGGCCTAAAAAGAAAAAATGGCGAAGTCACCCAGGGCAAAAAAATGATGCTTACCACCAACAAAAAGTAGAGAGGAACAGGTTGTCTTTTTTGGTCTACAAAACGGGGCACAATAGACTGGGTTACCATCTTTTTTCCAAATTAAAATAGGCCCATCTGACATAGGGCATGTGGCCCCAACAAGATGACAGAACACACTTTCCCCAAGAATGTAAAACGTACATGGAACAGAGAAAAAACACTGGCCAATCCCCTTTAAGCCCAAGACAAGCTATACGGGAGATGTACAGGGAATAAGCGACCAAAACCCTATTTTAAAAAAGTATACAAATCGATGTCTGAAAACGTTGGAAGAAGAAGAAGAAGGGCCTCTTACGTCTTCTTTTGGGTCGCAGTGGTACTATTTTTTGCTTCCTCTCAGGCCCTGGCACCAGGGGGGGGGAAGCCTGGAGAAAGATGTATTTTCTTTAATCTTTCATTTCCTGAACATTATTGGCTTTTGCTGGTGTTAAAAATGACTTCTTTGAACTGTTGGCTATTTAGGGAAGTTTATTTTGTTAAATATTGTTTTCTATTGTTTGTTCAACACACATGTCCGTGTGTTGCTGGTGTCCTGGGGGAACAAAAAATAAACCTTTTGAAACCTAAAAAGGCTTTGGTAGGGGCGACTGGAATGGGGGCCTGGGGAATCTACCTAGAAAATAAAACCTGAAAAAAATCGAATATGCTGGCCTACTTATGGCGCATGATTCCCAAATGTACAATCACTCTTAGGCTCAGATCATATATACAGACCCAAAAATGGTTTAAAAAAGGGGTTTGATAAAAGATTTTTTGGGAAGAAGAAACATTCATGTTGTTCTGTTGGCGTGGGAGCTTAAAATACATGCTTGGGAGGAGATTTGAGTAATTATGGACTTTCAATTGCGATGAAGATGATCCTCAAATGAATAATATCATATGCAGGGCAGTATTAAAGTATGTGTTTTTGCAATCGGGGGGTCCTGCCCCACATGTCTATGGCAAAATTGCTGATCTTGAACTATGCATACAGTTTGTTATGGAGTTGGCTTGTCCTATTCTGTTGCGGGGAATGAAAAAGCGGGAATACGTTCATTTTTTTTTTTGTCGTCCTGTGTTAATATTGGGGGTTTTTCCCGATGATTTAATCTTCTTTTTTCTATTGAATGAAAAAATCTATTGATTGCTAATTTTTTGATTTTTTTGTGGTTTCTCTCCACAGCCAAAATTGGTTCACCCTTTGGCAAAGACAAGTTTGATGAGTATGCAGGCAAAATCTGGCAGCTGAAATTCTGTGAAGAAAGCTTTTTGAAATTCCCGAAATGCAATGTCTGTTAAATTTTCCCTTTTTCCCAGATTTGTAAATAATTGTTTTTTTTACCCTTACAACTGTTGTTAAATGTTGAACATTACAGCTGTTGAAAATTTTCAACTTTCAGCTGTTGAAAAAAATGTTCAACATTACAGCTGTTGAAAAAATTTCAACATTACAGCTGTTGTTAAATGTTCAACTTTCAGCTGTTGTTGTTAAAATATTCAACTTACAGCTGTTGTTAAATTTTCCCAACATTACAGCTGTTGAAAAAATTTAAAAAATTACAGCTGTTGTTAAATGTTCAACATTAATTTGTCAAATATTCAACATTACAGCTTTGTCAAATTTGATGTTAAAAAAAAGAAGTGTTGAAAAAACAAAGATGTGAATAGATATGAAATGTTGACCAGTCAAAAAATCATCATTACTACACACAACCCCACACAACCTACACACAGACTACATTTTGGGGGAAAACATCCTTGCCCTGACAGAAAGGGATCCCTGGTATTGTCTATCAGTACTACACACGGCCACACAGATTACATATTTGGGGAGAACACATGGTTAGCCTGATATAACAGAATGTAATTTATCGTACTTGGGAAAAAAACTAATTATACTTTACAGACAATCACAATCACGAAAATTATAGATTAAGATGGAGATGATTTGGTCATGTTTTAGAATAGGAAAAACAAACTGCTTGATGGAAAACTGCCAGATGGAAGGGGGGATGAGGCAGATAAAAAAAGAATGGCCCGGACAGGAAATTGAAAAATTTGGCACTGGACATTGGATGCGATGGGTAGAAGGACAGCAGACTGACCAATGGGGAAAAAGAAGGACAGCAGACTGACAGCTGGATAGATTTAATTTTTTTTTTGTTATCCCCCACTCGTTTAAATAGCGTGTCAAGTAGGGCCGCACAACCTATTTGAGCATTGATTTCTTCATCAAAAAGAAAAGCTGACAGTGACTTTGGGCCCCAAAATAAAATTTTTAACTGGTGGTTTGATGGTTACCATTTGAGTAAATTTGTTGATGTGTTATTTCCCGACCTTTAAAAACCCCTATTTTGGTAACTTATAGTCAGAAAAATAGGTTGCATGCCATTGCCAAATTATTGATTAGGGGGTTGCAGTGAGCCACTGTGTGTGACTGGGAAAAGCATCATCAGCGAAAAGAAGTTTTCTTAGAAGTATTTCTGTTGTTTTTTGTTTTGACTCTTAAACGGGCCCAAATTGGGGTGAGGGCCCTCAGATCCATCGGATAGAAACACCATGAAAAAGCCCGAACACATGAATATCCCAAAAAGTAAAAATTTAAAATCATCACAATGATGGATGTCAATAAGTGAATTAACCAATCATACTACAGTGATGGATATCAATAAGTGAATTAACCAATCATACTACAGTGATGGATGTCAATGGGAAATTTTAAACCCTATCTACAGTGATGGATGTCACCCAAAAGAATGAATAAATGCAAATTTAAAAGGTTAGAAAATTTTTGTAAACAAGGGGAAACTATTCCTCATCTGAAAACAAGGGAAACTATTCCTCATCTAAAAAGGGGAAACTTTCCTAAAAACGAAAACAAAAAGGGGAAAACTATTTTAAAAACAAAACAAGAGAAACTATTTCTCATCTGAAAACAAAGGAAGCTATTTCTCTTGAAAACAAGAGGAAGCTATTTTAAAAAAAAAAACAAAAGGGAAAATATTTTACGAAAACAAAGGGAAAAAAATTTTTTCATCAAAACAAAGGGGAAAAAAATTTTCATCTGAAAACAAGGAAAAAATTTTTCATCTGAAAACAAAAGGGAAACTATTTCTCATGAAAAAAAGGGAAAACTATTTCCCTCTAAAAACAAGTGGGAAAAAATTCCTAGCAAATTATTTTTTTTGTATTGAGAATACTGATAAACATTCATTGATTATGGAACAAAATATATGTAAATAAAAAGGGGCCTTTTCTTTATGTATAAATATGAATCTTGACCATTTTTTTTTTGTCTGGGTTTTGTCTTAATCTCTTCATAATCATTCATTCATAATCTTAAAACCCTTTTTTTGTGTCTGTTTTTCTGTACTCCAAAACAAATTTGTTATCTTTTTTTCCTCCCCTTGAATGATTGATTGATTAATAACACCATAATCATTGGGCTCAGTGAATAACCATCTTTGAACCCATCTCTTTTTTTTAAAAAGAAGATCTCTACAACATTCCATGAATTGTCTGTTTTCCCTCTCTCTCTCCCCCTGTTTCCCCTACAACTTTCAATTTGGGCTCATTTTCTACGTTAGTATTATCCCAAAATTTAAGAAATTTTTTGAAGAAAAAAGTGAAAGTGTCGTGATTTCCGCAAATCCAGGTCTGATTAAATCAATAGTTATTTCTATATATCTTCCCCCCTCTCTCTCTCACTCTCTCTTTTTTATATATATATTTTATATATAATTTTATATATATATATATATATAGCATTTGACGTCTCTAACACTTAAACCCCGCAACAACTGCACAAATTCTTCTATATTCTTGAGCATTCTCTGTATTGTATTCTAGCTGTTTATTTTTTTATTTCAGTTTTTTTTTTTGATCTCCTCCTGGTCATTTTTAACTTCCCGTTTTCTTTACCATCTGGTGGGCCCCCTCAGGCCCGTTTTCGGGGAAGTTGGGTCTCCCTCATATCCCCATGACCAATCCATCTTCAGCTTTCTCTTTGAACAATGATACCTTCCATGTGACCTAGTTCTGTCAGTGAGAGGGGAAATTTTAAAAGACACTTTCCCAAATTTTCACATCAACTGTATCTATATAAACACTGTCCCACCTACGCGGGGCCTGGTTTCTATAGAATAGCTGAGAAGCGTGTCTCTGGAAAAGATTAGTTGCTACGTAAATAATAAAATTACATGAACCGTTGATGGCAAAAACTTAATTTATAAATATGATAAATGAACACTGCCATCGACCGGAAGTTGGGCTCGTCTTGAAAAAACCCGGGAAAAACCATAAAACTGGGCACAAAGGCAGTTAGAGGGGTTGGGACGAGGGAAAAGGGATAGAAAATACACAAACACAGCAACTTTAAAATAGTTCGAGAAGTATCATCTTTTCTATTCATCTTTTTTTATGAATAAAATTGTTGGGCATCTTCAAGCGATTCTAGCAACAACCTTCAACAAACCGATTGCAATCAACCACAACCAACAAAGATTATCATAACAAACACAAGTTAGAAAATTCCCCGACCTTTAGAAATATGTCGTTGGGACCGGGGGGAATCAGTTCTTATTTGGGGACCCCCAACGAAACGTTCCTGCGTTATCGGGAAAATGTATGCAAATTTGGAACCCAAAAATCCTGATGTAGATCTGCATGATGATGGAAACAACGAGTGGGTGTGATAGCGATGACAGTTCGACGGACGGGTTTCGATGGAAAAAATCGAAGAGGTAAGAAAACAGCAATCATCTTTCAATCATAACAAGGACAGGGATACATATCGGGTTGGTCCCGTTTTCCCGTTTAACTGTCCTATTAAGGGACAAATAGTAGAGAATACGGGCAGTAGTTTCCCGGATACTGGGGAAAAAAGGGGCCCCCCTCGTACATGGGTTTTGGGGGGGGCCATTAATCCCCATCATAAATAGAATATCAGAAATAGCTAAACTAAAAAAATAAAATATTGGGAACTTTTTCTAAATCCCCCCTTTTGGAAAAAAATCCCAAACTGAAATTTTCCAAAAAATTCCAAAAAAAGATACTGCAGGCGTAATAATGAAAACGTTGGGCCCGTGGATGAGATCTGTCCCTGGTTCCCACATCATTGTTTGTCGTAAATCTAACAACATCAATGAGATGAAGGGCTGATGTTGACGTCATTTTGTTGTTCTCTTTAGTTAAACACTTCCTTCTCTGAAAAAAGACTTTCTTGGAAATTAATTTTGCATATTAAAACTGCAATCATACATCCGTCCCGTGTTGTGTGTTTTGCTAGAATTTTATTTGATATCATCGGCCTCTTTTTTCCAGAAGACAATATGTTTTCGTCATGGGATGTTCTGTCCTGAATCCCCATCATTTTGTACTAGAGTGACCTATTCTGGGGTGACAATCCTTACCACAATTATTTTTATAAAAAAATAGATAACCAAGAAATACCACCCCTTTTTTAGTCGATTTGTACACACTCCATACTTGATGATATACATTTTTCTTCTACTACTTTCTCAGCTTCCTCATTTGACTACAGAAATATGACGTCAGTTAGTGATAATAGTTCCCCCACGATGTCCTGTCCCTTACTTCTGTTGGTGATTTTTTCCCGTATCATTGCTCAAAACTGTCTAGTATTTTTTTTTGTTGTTCTTTGTCGTTATTTTTGTCTTTTGTCGCCCCCCTTTTTGTTTTTGTGTTGTTATTGTCGTCTTTTTTTCGCCACCTTTTTGTTCTTGTGTCGTTATTGTCGTCTTTTATCTTTATTGTTTTTTTGTTGTTTTGTCGTCTTTTTCGCCCCCCCTTTTTGTTTTTTTTGTCGTTATTGTTGTCTTTTGTCGCCCCCCTTTTTGTTTTTTTTTGTTATTTCGTCTTTTGTCGCCACCTTGTTGTTTTTGTGTTTTAAATTTTTGTCTTTTTCCCCCCAACGGGAAACCCTTTCTCTCTCAGAATATAATCATCATCATCTAAAAAAAAAAAAAAGAAAAAAAAAGACTTTTTGTTAAAAAGATAATTTTTTTTTTATTTTCATACAATAAAATTAGCACAATTCTTATAAACAAAACTTTCAATTCTCCCCCCCATCCCCGGCGAGGGAAAAACATATTTTTTGGGTTAATTTATCGTGTAAACATAAACAATTCTTGCTTACAGACGAAGGGTCGCAATTTTAACTTTGTCTCATTGAACTGGGCGTCCCTTGAAAATGTGTCGTCCCAAAAAAACTGGGGCTCTATTGAACTGTTCGTCCCATTGGGAAATTGTCGTCTATTGAACTGTGTCGTCTATTGAACTGTGTCTATTGAACTGTGTCGTCTATCTATTGAACTGTGTCATCCATTGAACTGTGTCGTCCATTGAACTGTGTCCCTATTGAACCTTTTCGTAATTTAATTTTTGTCTCCATTGAACTCTGTCGTCATTAACTCTGTCTCCAAAGAAATGTGTCGTCTATTGAACTGTGTCGTCTAATTTAACTTTTGTTCGGCTTTGAACTGTTCGTCAAAGAACTTTTCGTCTATTGAACTGTGTCGTCTTTGAACTGTGTGTCTATTGAACTGTGTCGTCTATTGAACTTGTCGTCTATTGTGAAGTTGATAACAAACCACGCTAGTGATAGTCTGCCGTGAAAATTTCGTGGTTGATCGCATCCCAAATCTAGATAAGTTTATAGTTGGCTCTGGTTGATGTCGGTTTTTGATGTCAGTTTTTGATGTCAGTTTTTGATGTCAGTTTGTGATGTCGGGTTTTGATGTTAGTTTGGGCGTAGAAATTCTTAATGTGAACAAGTACACGATATTTGTACTACCAAAAACCCTTTATTCTTTACTTGGGGATGTAAATTACTAATTCCTTTGAAATGGGGAAAACGGTTCACCTGAATGGGGGAAAGGGCACTAGGGTAAAAATGAAAGCCCAAAATCAAAATCCCGTCAAAGGCGCTGTATTGGGGGATTTACTATTCTCACTTGTATATCAATGTTTTCTCTTTACATTTTTTAACCATTTCCATTCTCTTCTTTCTGTGAACTTATATTTTTCCCCTTCTTCTCCCAAAAATTTTTAAAACAAGTCTACCCACTTTTGGTTACTTTGTTTAACCAAAAAAATTATGTCATCAGATATAATGTTGGCCCTCTTCTTTTTATATTGTAATGTTTTGCTCTTTTTTTTTTCAACAAGTCCAAAAACAAAAACTTTCTGGCAATACCAATTTTCCGAAAACCAATTGCGAACCCAAAAAATTAAATAAATGACACATTTGTCTTCCCGAATCCGCTTAATGCAATTTGTATTAACTCTCTGGCGTCTGTAGCTCAAGCGGGAGTGGCTCGTCCGGGGCCCCAAACGTACCTGGTTCCCAAACCCCCCCGGTGGGGCAAGTTTGAGTTTGGGAAAAAAAAATTTGTTTTCCCTGGGGTTTTTTCTAAAGGGAAAAAAAGGTCTCTCGTTCGAAAACAATGGAAAAATACTGAACATTAAAAGGGGGGGCCCCAAAAAAAGGGCTCGGTTTTTTGGTTGGTTTGGGTACGTCGTAAAAAAGGGTATGCCACGATTTTTCCCTTTCATATAACCCCTGAAGGCTACAGCACAACCGACTCTATTAAAAGTCGGGCCTGTAGTAATTTAGGGTTAAAAACAAATTTTGTAAATTTTAAAATACTTATATATACATATATACATTAGCGGGTTCCATTGGGGGCCCGTGGGGAAGGAACCCAAAAAAAATGTTTAATGTTTATTTATTATTTAAAAAAAAATATAACCTAACCTAAAACCATGATTTTTTTTTAAAAATGTGTCTGGCCATAAAAAAACCCACACGAGCCGCCACCATCTAGAGATACACTAAAATTTAAATTGGTTAATACAAACCGTGGGCCCCCGATGACATACGGCAGACGAAACTCATGTAAAAAATTTTGGGGTTTAAAACCACAACTGTTTGCGGATCCTCTTATTCCAGTTTGTTGTATAAAAACTCCTTCATTTTTTAAAAAACTATAACATTTAAAACAAAAGGGTTTTTTAAAATTTCAACAAATTGAAAGCTAAGGAATATATTTTTTATTAACATTTTTCATCAATAAATAACAATGGACCTAGAATGGACTAAAATTGAAGAAAAAGCGTACAGTGTTCTATCAAACATATACAAAAATCAGACCCCATTAAACAGGAATTTTCGATTTCTCGTCTGGGGGCTAGTCAGCCTTATGTTGCCCCGGGGGAAAAATACTAACGAACTCAAACATAAACATTGTCTCAAATTTTTCTTTTCCCTTTTTTCCCCGGATTGGGGCCAAAGGCCCCCCAACCAACTCATGCCAAATCTTCCCATCTCTAGCTATCTCCTGCAGCTCCCTCAACTCTTCTTTTATTTTTTATTTTAAACATATGATACTAAACATAAACATATGATGCTAAAAAATAAAAAAATATGATCTAAAAAAATAAACATATGATGTTAAACATAAACATATGATGTTAAACATAAAATATTTGTAATAAAAAATTTTAATAATAAGAAATAATCATAAATTTGAGCAATTGTATTACAAAATGAAGTCATAGAGAAGTCCAGGATTTTGTATACCTGGGAAATACAATCAAGATGGGAAAGGATATCATCGAAAAAAATCAAAAAGGCTAGACAACTTATGGGTGCTCAACAAAATTTGGAAAACAAAAGGACTAAATCTTAGGCAAAATTATAATAAAGTAATGTTGGTCTATTATACAGTAGTGAATGCTGAAGAAGTAACATGGGGAGTGCTATTATACAGTAGTGAATGTGGAAGAAGTAATGTACTGGAGTGCTATTATACAGTAGTGAATGCAGGACAGCTCTCAGATGGACAGCGGATGGGAAGAGAAGGCCTGGACGTCCAAAGGGAAAAATGTAGAAGAACTGTGAGAGTTGAAGAAGTGCGGCCTGACGTGAGGAACAGTTGGGAGAAAGGCAGCAGAACACACAGTGGAAGTCTCTTGTGGAAACCATATTGTCAATCGAGACACGAAGAGGATAAGATAGAATTAAAAAAATGTATTCTAAAAAAAAAAAAAACCCCACAAAATCATGGTTTTAATTGTAAACAGAAGAGATCATATCTTTTTGAAGTTATCTCCTTAACTTTTATGAAAACTTTCCCAAATTGTCTTTATTCTTAGTTTCTACGTCATTTTTTTGATTATACGTTTATCTTGTTGTCAACTATAGTAAGTATAACAAGATAATCAACAATATGATAACACAATATTTATTAACCACTGCACTAACAAAATATAGGCCTATATATTATATTTTATTATCGTTGTATATCAGTATCCACTAATAAAGGTTTGATCGACAGCGCCCTGGGTAGGAGGAGTTGCTGAGTCAGTGATGACGATTATAGTCATGCATATAGTGGTCAAATTTACAGATAATTAAACATTATTTCATAAATATTATAAGCTAAATAACTTTTTTTATTTACTTGACGGCCCCCCAAAA
>JADZMA010002273.1:0-12639 GCA_020796225.1 Arion vulgaris
TATTTTTATGATCTCTTTTTTTTTATGCTTTTGCTGGTTGGTTGTATTTCATTAAAGAGTCAACCCTTTTTTTTTAAAAACCTTTTTTTTTTTTAAAAAAATTTTTTTTTTAAAAGAAATAAACTTTTAAAAATGGAAACATTTTTTAAAATATTTTTCGGGAAAGTAATTTGATTTTAAAATACATGCTTTCTTTGCCATAATCCTACTGTGAAAAAGGGATAAAAATACGAAAATAAATTTTTTTTGTTGTATAGACTTGAAAAGAAGAACAAGAAAATCCGTGGTATTTTTTTTGACCCAATTTCCCCTATAATAATATATTTAAGTCCCCGGGGTTACCACCCCAAAGGGGAAAAAAAAACCCTGTTCCCCCAAATTTTCTAAGGGCCCCTAGGGGTTTGGCAAATTGGGAGCCTTTGGGGAATGCAAACCCCAAACAAATCCCAAAAACGGATCACCGGGCCGTAGGCGAAACATGGCAATGCCCCTCTGGGAAGGGGATACGGTTCTAGGGTTCCCAACTGTCTGGTTTACCCACACGAAAGAATGTGACCTCCATCCAAGGTGGAAAAACCCTTTGGGGAAAGGGGTTCCCCGGGGGGAAGCAAATGTGGGAATTATATCCTACAGAACTGCCCCCCTTATGCAGACTTGAAAAGAAAGGTGGCCCACACCCAGCGTCCAAGACAAACTGTACTGGCTGACAATCTAGGCAGACGGCTCCCTATTAAGAATAAAAAATCCCAATTTAGTAAAAGCAGAAGAAGAAAATATATTCAAATTATAGAAATTTTGTATGTAATTATTTTCTTTTTTTTAAAATGCATTTCAAATCTTTCCTTGTCATCATCATCATATGTCCAGTACCAGAACAATAATGCATTTCTCATTCCATCAGTTGCTAGAAGACCAGCGTGTGAAAATTTATTGGTTTGATCCCCGCCCCAAAGGGCCGTTCTTTTCTGTCATCATTTCAAGGTTCCAGGAGGGAATACTCGTTCTCATATTTTTCATGTTTCTTGTGTATTTGATTTTATTGTATTTTTTGGGATTTTAGTTGAGGGGACTTACCTTTTTTTTGTAACCTTTTTTATTCAGTAAATTCCAACTATAGTCCATGTAGACTAGAGGGGGGGAGTTATGTTAATCTTCAGTCAGTCAATCATTGTTACATTACTGTGGATCGTTCGTACCCAAGGCTTAGAAGGGACTGATTTTTGGGATACCTTATCCCAATCATTGTTTTTATTCAGTTTTATTCTATGCTAAAACACAATTTACCCATATGCTATAAAAACATCTTTTTTTTGATCTAATAAAAGTACAGGTTTCCCTATTTTTCCCTCCCCCAAAATTCCCCCTTTTCCCCATGTGCCTGTACCATACAGGGTTTCAATTTTTACAGATTCGGGATGTATTTCCTTTTTTTTATTAAAACCGGGTTATTTTTCCAGAGCTTACATTATAGATGTGGGGAAGACTCAATCAAATTTTGTAGCAAGGGAAAACTTGTCAAAACAAATATTATATTTTTGCAAAGTAAAAAAACTATACACAGCAATTTTCAACCGAAGGTCTTGATCAAGCAAAGGATACAAGAGAATCAAAGAAATTCAGATTTTTATACAGCAGATAAACATATACAATCAGACAATCAATTCCAAACCTCAGTTATCTCCCCTTTTCACAACATATGCATGCCAAGGACAGAGACCCGCGGTCTCTGGAAGTTTAAAACCCTCTATGGGCGTCATTGACCCATACACAACATCAACTAATAATGTTGATAAATTTTGTTGTGTTCAAATATATATTGATTATTTTATGACTGGTTCTTTTTTTAAAATGTTTCTAGTAAATCTTCCAGTTAAAAATAAATTTTTACAGTTTGCTTTTTTTGAATTATTTATTTGTGGGGGAGGCTAAATTTAGATGTCACTGAACTTTAAAGACCTATATGTGTTCAGTCTCCTCAAACAGATGTCAAAATGAGTGTATGCTGATGGTTCAATGGCTTTTGGTTATACAAATTTAATACACTAGGGCTGCATTTTATCTTGCTGTTATCAATAATAATTAATTTTAAAATTATTTTTATAAAAATTTTTTTACAAAAGGGTAGGCTCCCGACATTATCATTCACAATGCTCCCTACCGACTAATGATAGTGAAGATGCAGTGATAGATTAGTACTATGTCAAACTGAAAAACAAATTTAGACTCACCATGAGATGTTTTTTATTATTTTATAGAAGACAATCTGCCATGGAAGACATAGATTTTGAAGATATCAGGCTTCTACCTCATACATGTAAAGATATCCCCACAAAAAGATTTGCTTTTCCAGTACAGTCAGATATTTGGGGTTAAAATCAATCGAAGAAAATAGAAATAATGACACTGAACATTTGCCCAGTCAAACTGGTAAACCCCCAAGTCCTCCTTTTCTCATATTTTGGGAAGGACATCGACATTAAAAGCTGACTATGACACAAAGTTTTTATGACCTTTCAGGGTCTGAAAATTTGCCCAATACAGCATCAGTCAAGATTAATATATACAGCAGCTGGGGATATCAACAATATGCAGATCGAACTTTAGAATGACAGAAAAAGATATGCCAAACTCCCCACCTTCCAACAACTTGTTTTCCCCGAAAATTGGGGTGTTCTGGTCAAATATTTCTCTAACCAAAACGCTTGCACAGTGTCAGAAAGAAATAGCACCATCCCAAATGAGATGCGGGAGATGGGTCAGACATTTGATAGGCATGTGACAACTTTGTAAAAAAACTTCACTGAGATGCAGATGGGCGACATTTGATAGGCATGTAGACAACTCTGAAAGAAACTTCCTGGATGGACACCAAAAGGAAAACTAAAATGTGAAGACCAAAAAAAACCCCTGGGGGGAAAACAGTAAAAAAAAATAATCATAAAAGAGGACGTCAAATAAAAAAAGAGTGTATTTTTTGCTGCCTAAGCACATGCATCACATGAAGAAAGAGGCATTCTCAAAAAATTTAAAAAGGCCAAAAGCCGAAAGAATTGAATTGACGGGTAATATCCCCTTTTAGTTTTATCAGAAAAGGGCCTGCCTGGGTATTCCGCCCCGTAACCTAACAATCAAAAAATCTCTGGGAAAAATGCCCGTGAACAGAAGCGCCTCCCCCATTGACCCTATACCCCGGGGCCGTCAAGGGGAACGCTGAGAGGTTCTGTTGAAGACCACAGCTAAAGTAAACTTTAACCCCTGGGGGTTACTTTGAAACCACAAAAAACAACGTGAGAGGGTTCTGTTGAAGACCACACAAAATAAAATTAACGCTGAGAGGTTACTTTGAAGACCACAGCTAAAAATAAAATTAACCGGAGGTTCTGTTGAAGACCCAGCTAAAGAAACAACCTGAGAGGTTTGGAAGACCCCAGCAAAAAAACAACCGCGGGGGGTTCTGTTGAAGACCACAGCTAAAATAAACTTAACGCTGAAGGTTCTGTTTTAAAACCACAGCTAAAATAAACTTAACCCTGAGGGTTACTGTTTAAGACCACAGCAGTAAAATTAACCGCTGAGAGGTTATTTGAAAACCACAGCAAAGAAACTTAACCGCTGGGGGTTCTGTTAAGACCCCAAACTAAAAAAAAAAAGGCATGGTCTTTTCATATTTTCCCCCATCAGTCTCGTTTCATTCTTTTATTCTCTTTAAAATTTAGTTTTTTCTCAGTTTTTAGAGCAAGTTTTTTGTGAGACTCACCATCTGTCTTTCAGTGCATCTGTATTTATGTTGTCCACCTTTTGTTTTTAACCACTGTAAAAGTACCTCTCTATGGTGTTCACTGTCTGTTGCTAATCTGTTTGTCCGAACTTTTTACCCTTTTTTGGTGAAATTCAGTACTTTGTTTTCCCGATGTCTTGATTTCTAAACCGGTCTCTTTACTGATACGCGCCCCTCTTCTGCGTAGACCCTTCATCTCTGTCGTGACAGTTTTTTTCTGGATTTGATGTCAAGTTCGACACTGATAGCATAAAGTCGTGGGAAAAATTGTGTTGTAAAAAGGGCAAACAAAGTTCATATGACATCTTCAAACTTTCCCTTTCCATGAGCTTTATAGCTTCCCTGAGATAAACTCAAAGGGGGAAAAAAGATTTTTAATTTAAAATAATCCCCGCCCAAAAATAATTAAGAGTTGGTAAGATTAAGGCCAAAAAGAACATACAAAAGGTGTATGAGTAAACTCATAATAAATCGAGTGGTAAGCGTTTTATGGGTAAGAGATATTTGGGGTCGGATCACATATGGACATTCCGATAAGAAATTATTAAACTGAAAAGAAACTATTTGAAATATGTAAAAACAAATACTGTAGTTTTACAAAGTACAAAATTTATGCAGTGGCGTTCCCAAAAAAAGGCTTTAAACTGATACAAAGGGGAAAAAAACAGACTTTTTATGGTTTTTCCTTCTTGTATCCTTTGTTTTTAAAAGCCCCTTTTCGAAACGTCGCTATAGCCTATTTTTTTGTCTTTGAAACAACACTTTTTTTTCGGTTTTTTCCCCTTGCTAAAAATTTTTGCAGTCCTCTCATATCGATACACTATTGCTCTATGAATAAGGGGAATTCTTCGCGACTTCTGGTGGATGGGACACTAAAAAGATGGAATCGATCCAGCGACGGGGGTTACCCAAAGTAAACCTTATGACGAACCGCTCCCCCACCTCTGAACAAAAACCACAGATGGTGTTGGAGTGTTGACGATTGTTGTTTAAAGGAACCATGTCACAGCTGCTTTGTGGGGTTGACCAATGCTCCCGCTTAACGCAACCCCTCTACCTATGCGGTCAGTTCTGACGGTTTCCCCCACAAGCTGTTCTCTATCCTTGCCCTGACGATACACCAACACATCATCGCATATGACATTGTCCCTTTCCCCTCCGTGATCTGCTCTTTGTATTCTCACAGTATAGGCATTGAACCCCCGGGTAATGGTGACCCCCGTGGGAGGGGGGATTGTTGTTGGTGAAAACCAACCACATTTAAACACTATCTTTCGCTGGAAGAGGGCCGATCCCAAATTTAGGAGGGAAAGGGCTGATATTGAGTTCAGTCAGCTGCACCATTAAAAAATGCAACCGGCACTCTATTATAGGCATCTTCAAGGTCAATTGGGAGCACATGTCTCAATGCCAGTGAAAAACTATAGAATCGTAGGCGAACACCGCTGGGTTTCCCATGTCTCTCTTAGGGCGGGGCCCCCCAAAGGGGGGGGTGGGAAGGCTAACCTCTCTAGTTGGGGGTATTTTCCTGGCAATTTTTTCTCCAACAACTTGCCCATTGTATTCTGCATGGTGATCCCGTAGCCCCGAATTTTTTTTGGTCTTTGAGGCTTCAGCAGAGGGACCAGGTAGCTGTGCAACCATTCTTCGTTGATTATTGCAGTGTTCTTTTGTTGTAGATGCCAACCAGTTCTTCCCCTCCCCCTCAGACAACTCATGTTACCAACTTGCTTTGGGCCCCGGTGCACTGTTTTTGTCTCCTAAATATCCTTGATTTTCCAAGTCACCTCATCTACATCAATTCCCGGGTTTTTACATTTGTTGCAATATTTTCTTTAGTTTCCCAAAAGTCTTGCTGGTCACTCTGCTCTAAATAGTGAAACAGAGCCCACCCTTGTTTTTATCTGTCCCCTGTCAGGTAAAAATCAAGCTCTAAGTCAATAAACACCGATTCTTTTGTACCATTCAATTCTGTGCAATCGCCGCAATTCCGATTTTTCATTGCTCCCCCTTACAGAATCACCCCCTTTTACTTTACCTGTGGGTGCGTTTTGATGGTCTACACGGGAAAACAAAACTCATGTGATTGAAAGGGGAGGGAAAAGGTTTTCTGGCGATGAGGTAATGGCTGCGGCGGATTGTGAACAGCGCCTCTTTGTCTTTTATACCGGGGCTGGTCCCCTTTTTGTGTGAGTATGCGCTGGCGATCCTGACCTCAGTCATGTCAGATGGGGAAAGACTGGAAAAAATACAGGGAGGCGTGCGCATTATACTTGGTTACTAAAGACACGTCGTCAGGGCAATGCGCTATCTCATTGACTATCCTATTGGGGAAAAAACTGATGAGCCCTGCACAACCCTTCAGTCAATGCTACACACAACATCCTCTGCCGAAAAAAAAAAGACAAAAGGAAATGGTTAAAAAAGGGAAAAACTTGGATGGGGCGGCCGAGGACTGTTTTAAAGGGTGTGTACATTAAAAATGATCCCGGTGAAGAATGGATACCAGTGCCCAGGAATCCTAAATCTTTTTTTATGCATCGAATTTGATAAAGAATGCAGGCAACACAACCCACTTGTCGTGGAGGCAGAGGTTCAGGCATTGATTTCTGAGAACGCATCTGAGCATGATTAATCATTTATACGGATGGTTCGGTGATTCGACATGTGCGGCGCTCGTGGGCTTTCACTGCTCAGGTCGGGGGTGATGTTGTGAAGGAAGACAGTGGTGGTTTTGCCGTGACTACGAGCAGTCTCACTATGGAAATCATGGCGGTTACCAAAGCGATGATTTGGCTAGAATCCTGAACTTTATCCATGCATGTTTTCTCAGTGACTCAATGGTATGCTCAGGAAAGATTGAAACAGGATGGGCTAGGAGACATTGGATAGAATCGCTGGGAGGTCTAGGCTGACAAGATCCGTTTATTTTGTGCCAGGGCATGCAGGTGTAAGGGGAATGAACGTGCGGATAGGCTTGCAGGTATGGCTGCTGTCCAAAGCGGAGGAGCAATGGACCAGGCTGATATTATAAATTCCTTAAGGAGAGAGGGCGTGTACATGATTCACGTAATAGCGGTGAATCCACAACACTAACGAGACTGCAAGAACTCAAAGTTAAGTGTGGTGTAGCTCGACAAGAACGCTATGCTGGCAGACAAAGAAGAATTGTAACCAACAAAGGAGCCGGTGTCGTTAGTCGCCACGCTGATGGACATACTGAGGAGAGATCGGAGCACTTATGGACTAATTTGTTCGACGTGCAGTGATGGTGATCCGACGACTAAACTAAACTAAACAAGTAGAACTAGATGCCTGAGGGGCAGAGTTAGGAGTGTGTTTAATCAGAGAGCACGGAACTATCAGTATGCATACTCTCGATATATGTTGGGGAGACTGAGCACCTATGGGTATGCTTAGAGTGCAATACGTCAGTTTAGTAACCAATAACCAATCTATGTTGGATTTCGTTATTCTTCCATTTGCTAAAAAAAAAATGCACTGTGCGGGAATATCTTGCACACCATATACAATCCAGTTCAACATGGTGCTGACTACGTCATCAATCGATCTGCGTCTCAGTTATTGACAGACCAAGATAACATCAACAATTACAACCGTAGCATGCATTTCAAACTTTTTATATACGGTTGTGATGATAAAACTGCGGTTATTGGCTAAATAATGTTAGCATACACAATTAATTACACAGAACATGAGATTTCTTTCTAACATTACTGATATGCAGCATCTAATCAAGTTATGATCTTCATAGGCACACGTTTTTGAGAAGGGTATTGCATAAGTTCTGTCCCCCAAGTCAGCAGATGCGATTATATATGGACTTTGGTTTCCTTCCAGCAATTCGTCAACTGAGCGTTACGTTCATTTTCAGAGAACATTTTGAAAGATTGCTGGCGAATTTCATGGATAACTTACCACATTGTCGTCGGTGTCTGCTTCCGATTTTATCACTGTGGATTTATCTTCATTCAAACAAAGTTGTATGAATGTCTACGTTTCAATGATGGAGTCGACCAATCGATATGTCAGTACTGGAATTGTTGCGGCTGTTGTCATCTGCGGCGCACATGAAAGCCGGGGCCTCTGGAATAATAACACATCTTCGGTACTAGCCGTTTCTCCTTTTTCTTGTGTGTACTGCTGTTGTTGTGTAAGATGTTGTTGTGTATGGTATTATTGTGTGTACGATGTTGTGTCATGTAGATGTTGTTGTGTATGGTATTATTGTGTGTACGATGTTGTGTCGTGTAAGATGTTGTTGTGTATGGTATTGTGTGTGTACGATATTTGTTGTGTATGGTATTATTGTGTGTACGGCTGTTGTGTTGTGTGTACGATGTTGTTGTGTATGGTATTATTGTGTGTACAGCTGTTGAGTGATACGTTGTTATTTGTGTACAGCTTTGTAGTGTATACGTTGTTATTGTGTGTACGATGTTGTAGTGTAGACGTTGCTATTGTGTGTACGATGTGATGTGTGTACAGTGTTGATGTGTGTACGGTGTTGATGTGTGTACGGTGTTGATGTGTGTACGGTGTTGATGTGTGTACGGTGTTGATGTGTGTACGGTGTTGATGTGTGTCAGTGTTGATGTGTGACAGTGTTGATGTGTGTACAGTGTTGATGTGTACGGTGTTGATGTCTACGCTGCTGTTGTTCTTGGACGTTGCTCTTAGAATGCACAAACACAATTTACATGTTTTAAATGAATATCCCGTAGCCTTTTCAGATCCTACGGTATGAAGGGCCGGTCATTTCATATTCTACGCCTAGTGTACAAGAGTATGAGGACCAATTCCTTTCCACGTTGAAAATGTCAGATACTATACTTCGGTGATCACTCTGTGAAAATATGGTATACCGAGAAGTGTGACAACTAACGACACCGGTTCTTTGTTGGTTTACTATTCTTCTGTTTAATACAGCTCTATCCTGGGCAATTCGTTAAATTTCTTCTATTGAAATGTATTTGATATTTCTCTCATCTCACAGTAAATGTAGTTTTAGAGTTTCCATAGCGCTTCCTTTTTGTGAACCTTTGCCTCCCCTTTCAATGCCTGATTTATGACTCTTTGATCATTGTCCAACATATCTCCTTCTGGTTTTCTTTTAAACAGCTGTTACTGTCCTTAACAGGCATTTCTCTGATTTCATCCCTCTTCTGAATTCGTCCCATTATTCTGTTCATTATTTGTTGCAGACATCTATTTTCAAATACATTCAATTTACCTGATGTATCTTTAGTCATTTTTCCAACTCTCACTCGCGTATGTTAGGATTGAGACAACATTGGAATTCAAAATACATAATTTAGTTTTGCTTATTTACATTATTTACTAAAAAGTGGAGCCACGTGATCTATTGTGTGATAATCAATTTAGTTACAGCCCCACACCCACCCTCATCCTAGCAAAAAACCCAGACAAATAGCTCGAATCGATTTGAAGATGTATGGTTTTCGTTCTTGTGCCAGCTATATTGCTTTCTTTCGTGTGTTAGTGCAACTTCCTTAATGGATGGTCTGGATTCGATACTGACAAACATTCTTTCTCTTGGTCTGACTTGTTCTATCTACTTTCTGCCTTAGTTTAAAAGTTTTTGTTTTCATACTGAGAACACATACTACACTTACTCCATTTCAATGATTTGTTTGTTATTGTGTGATTTCTGGTTCGATTTAGTCGAGCTGTGATATAAATGTGAATAGACATAAATTGTTTGGGTTATTTGTTGGGCGAGACATTCAGAACTGTTACGGTGGCAAAGTTATGAATAATACAAGCTACTAGATGATGATGATTCAAATGTTGATCATTTTTACTTATTTATTTCGACTGCAGTCGGCCCAATACAAATGTTGGTTTGGATGATGATTTGTACTTATTTTATAAATTATGGTTTGGATGATTATTTTCAATTATTCAGATGTAAGACTGATCAAATAATTCTTCTTCCTTTTTTTTGTCCTTCTAGGCAGGGTCGGCGGACTCACTCGGCGAGGTTGGAACTTCCTAATGAAAAAGTTAAACGACACGATATTAGCAGACGTAGAGATTTTGGTGATCCAGCAGCCTATAAACCGATTTCTAGCTACTCTGTGGAGCAATGCACCGGACCAACGACCCAAACCGTCTCTGGTCGACCGTCTCAAACAACAAGTTCAGGACCTGAGGAGCTGGTTGCCATGTCTGAAACATTCCAAAGGTCGTGAAAGTAAATCATTATGTACACTTATACACTGGTCATATTGTCATCAAATTAATACAATAACATAATGTATTGAATATTTGACATCAAAGGTTCTCAAATTACAAATTTACATGCAACAATTTAATTATTTTAATTTGGAAAGAGGCATTGTTGTATCTTGATTTTGTAATGTATACAACTACACTACTTTGTAATTTATACAACTAGACTACTTTGTAATTTATACAACTACACTACTTTGTAATTTATACAACTATACTACTTTGTAATTTATACAACTAGACTACTTTGTAATTTATACAACTACACTACTTTGTAATTTATACAACTACACTACTTTGTAATTTATACAACTAGACTACTTTGTAATTTATACAACTAGACTACTTTGTAATTTATACAACTAGACTACTTTGTAATTTATACAACTAGACTACTTTGTAATTTATACAACTAGACTACTTTGTAATTTATACAACTAGACTACTTTGTAATTTATACAACTACACTACTTTGTAATTTATACAACTAGACTACTTTGTAATTTATACATACACTATCTTTGTAATTTATACAACTACACTACTTTGTAATTTATACAACTAGACTACTTTGTAATTTATACAACTAGACTACTTTGTAATTTATACAACTAGACTACTTTGTAATTTATACACTAGACCTACTTTGTAATTTAAACAGACTACTTTGTAATTTATACAACTAGACTACTTGAATTTATCAACTAGACTACTTTGTAATTTATACAACTAGACTACTTTGTAATTTATACAACTAGACTACTTTGTAATTTATACAACTACACTACTTTGTAATTTATACAACTAGACTACTTTGTAATTTATACAACTAGACTACTTTGTAATTTATACAACTAGACTACTTTGTAATTTATACAACTAGACTACTTTGTAATTTATACAACTAGACTACTTTGTAATTTATACAACTAGACTACTTTGTAATTTATACAACTAGACTACTTTGTAATTTATACAACTAGACTACTTTGTAATTTATACAACTAGACTACTTTGTAATTTATACAACTATACTACTTTGTAATTTATACAACTAGACTACTTTGTAATTTATACAACTACACTACTTTGTAATTTATACAACTAAACTACTTTGTAATTTATACAACTAGACTACTTTGTAATTTATACAACAACACTACTTTGTAATTTATACAACTAGACTACTTTGTAATTTATACAACTAGACTACTTTGTAATTTATACAACTAGACTACTTTGTAATTTATACAACTAGACTACTTTGTAATTTATACAACTAGACTACTTTGTAATTTATACAACTACACTACTTTGTAATGTAATCAACTACACTACTTTGTAATTTATACAACTAGACTACTTTGTAATTTATACAACTAGATTACTTTGTAATTTATACAACTACACTACTTTGTAATTTATACAACTACACTACTTTGTAATTTATACAACTAAACTACTTTGTAATTTATACAACTAGACTACTTTGTTTCTACGTGTTTCGTTTGTGCATAATATCTCAAAGTAGGTGTAAATAAGAAATAGAGAATAAAATGCATCCAATCAAAACTGTTTGCTACAACCGTAGATTTAAATTATCCATTATCATTCTTGGGCCCTGTACCCTGGATAATTATGGATGTACATCATGCATGTTATATAGGTCAACAACAGATGATCAATAACATTTCATGCCTACTATGTATTACTAGAGCTAAACATGGACAATGAGCAAAGCACAGTCGCAAAAAATAATAACATGTGAAATGTGATGCCTACAAAAAGTTACGAACAACACCAGAAAAGCTGAGTCCCAACATCAGCATAAGAAAAAAGTTTTGACAAAACTTTACATAGAAACAAAGAATGAAATTGTTCGGCCACTTAATAAAAATACACCAAATTCCACTGTACAGTATCTTCTACAATAGAACATCGGAAAAGAAGCCGAGACGAAGACCACGAAAACGATGGTTAGATGGCACCACATAATCCTGTCAAAATGCAAAGATAACTATCACCAAGCCACTAGTACAAGGCACTATCACAAGGCACGTAGAAAACCCCGACACTAGGCAACAACCCGGTAACAGTGTAACGACACAAGATTACGAATAATCGATATAAATATACTAGCAGTTTACCCGTTCTTCGTACGGTCAATTTAGTTTTAATCTATTTGTAAAGCTCCTTTGTAAAGAAACATGTCACTTGCTTCAAAATCGTCTTCTTCCCCATTAAAAACAATACGTTTTCTATCCATGCTTGGTTTGAAAACTTTGTCGGTTGACCACATAAGATTAAAATGTCCCTCATTTCGATTGCCAGTAAAACCTGATTAAAAAATTCCCGTGTATATATATATTATATATGCGAGACGATGATACATACATTGAGTATTGGTTACTGAAAACGTCACAGTGCTATCCGTTTTCCTTTACTGTATACCATAGATATATATAAATGCAATGATCAGTAGATGTTAACGTAAGACACACTGTCATCTCATCAGACAGCTAAAGGACGCCATGTCCAAGCTGGACGACGTGAAATTTCGTCTGAAGGAGCTCGAGAACGACAAG
>JADZMA010002274.1:0-12638 GCA_020796225.1 Arion vulgaris
ACAAGATCTACAAAATTGTGGACCATTGGACAGAACTGAAGGAATTAATTAGACATTAACATACAGAAAACAAAACTATGGTAATCAACAAGGAAATGGAAAAACCTAAAATGAATATAAAAATACATGGAGAATTACTACATCAAGTAAAAAGCTACTCCTATCTCGGTCAGATGATAACAGATGATGGCAGATGTATAACAGAAATTAAAAAGAGAATAGGAATGGCCAAGGATAATTTCAATAGTATGAGAAAGTTACTGACATCCAAACAAATCACAAACAGGCTAAAAATTAGAATGATCAAATGCTATATATATCCTATATTAATGTATGGCTCGAAACATGGACAATGAACAAGCAGTTAGAAGACAGAATTGATGCATTTGAGATGTGGATATATAATATAGAAGAATAGGCAGAGTTTCATGGACAGAAAAACAGACAAATAAACAAGTTTTATGAAAATAGGCATGAAGAAACAATTATTAAGAGAATAAAATTCAGACAAGTAAAGTATTTTGGCACATAAAAAGGCATGACACCATGATAAAACATTTACTTGAGGGGAAAGTTGAGGGGAGAAGAGCAAGAGGAAGACCGAGAGATAAGTGGGAGGGAAACTTTAAGAAATGGACAGGTTACAGTCTGGCAGTGTGCAACACCAAGGCGAAAGACAGAGGATGCTGGGGGACTGCTAGAGTAGTTGATAGTAGCTCGGCCTGCTGGCTGTGAGACGCCTCATAGCTCGGGTTCGAACCTACTGTCCGGCATTTGTTCGAGTCCCCTGGTCTTACTCAGGACGATAACGTGAATTACCTCTGAAGTCGGAAAAATCTGCCTGTATGGCGAGGGAATACTAATTACGAGTACATTGAGCACACGGCTGCCAGTGTAAAGCAATTTACAATGTGCACGCTACTGCCATTGTAAGAAATTGGAAAACGGATTTTCACGCAAAAATCAGTTTCAGAGATGAAATTTCGTCTGAGTTGAAAGCGGACGAAAGAAAAAAAAAAGAAAAAAAGAGGATGCTGGAGATTCATTGCAGCTAACCTTCGATGTGAGACGGCATCTGATGATGATGATGAAGATCTTTTCAAAGGGAGACTATTCCAAATTCCAACAAACAATTTCTCAAGATGGTCGTTCTTTAATGAGATAATTTTTGAAAGTAAGAAACTGCAAAACGATAGCTACATTATAGACAAGCATTATCTGTGCAGCCAGTGATAGTTTATTGTTATTTCATTATATCCATAAGTTAAATTAAATGTTTTGTGAACACAGTTGTAATTTACAGATACAGTCTTTTATTATTTCAATCTTCATCATACCACAACCGACCACAGTGAGTACACGTAACACTCACTCTGCTGCTGTGTGACACTATTAACTCTTTCCACTCCCAGTTATTTCCTCAGTTGTACACATTTAATTTAAGGGAGACAAAAATGCAATGGGTTATTTTTTCAAATCATAACTACTCATCAATAAATAAACATATATATATATTATCATATGATGCTCGTCCATCACGTGTGATGATGACCGCACAAATTTTCATCCAAGGGAATGTAGTTACGCTATGTTTGTCTGTGTGTGCGTAGATGACTAGTGAGCCCAATACGGGCTTGAATGTTCGTGTACAGTGGCAAGTATACTTGCACTTGTGGGAAGTTTTACCGCCTTTCTGTTTTGACGTCTTTGCTCCATCCGTGCTGTTCTGTATCTTATCATATACTAATTTAAAGAAAACTGGACAACCTATTAGAATAACAAGGTTAAATAGCAATACATGGAATATTTTAGAAGAAACTGGGGCAAATATGACAACATAAATAGAACAAAATTATAAATTGTTAGTGACATATGCAACACTTACGTGACATTATAACAGCATCTTCAAAATGTATCCCTTTGTGCTTCTAGAAATCATTTTGTAATCAATTTGTAAAGCCCAGGCAAAATTTTATGACAATATACCCAATAGAATGAAGATATGATGAAATGTTGACATCAAACTCATTTTGTGCTTTGATAGCCATTATATTATGATGATCGTCTGCCTGATTCACATCGTATATTCTGGATGGGAATAATTACTAATACTACTTAAAATCAGTACTATAATCTGAAATGTCCATGCATTTTCTATAAAAATCATCGCCTGCTGCCTGATAACGAAATGGACCTTATTACCTGAAAGGCCTGTCACATTGAACTGTTTACAAATACTGCGTCTGTAGCAACAACAAATAAACTTGAAACAAATCAAAGTGGTGAATAAACGATGAAATCAAAAGAAAAGTGACGCTATTAAAGTAAAGGGAAACCCGGAAGAATACTATTAAAAACTAAAATTAGTAGAATTAAAACTAAAAAGACTTTGTATAACGAAACAACTCAAAGCAAAAAGAAATTTTTCTTGATGGGCAGTGTGCCAAAGCGTGGAATAGAAGTGCTGTACAGTGTGCGGCAAAAGCGTGGAAAGGTTAATTATCTCAAACTGAACTGTAGAGTAAGTGTAGTTAGTTAGTAACTATGTGAGTGAGACTCTCAGACTGGACGGCCAACAAGTCAGGCACTTGTGACTCAACAAACCTTCCTGCAGGCACTCACCACAGTTTTTAATCACTAATAACTTGTATTCTCCGAAAGGGGTTAATTCTTATTTTCATGTTTGTTGGTCTACATGAATCATTATTTTTAAGATTCCCAAATTTTTTCCTCATCCCACTTGGGGAAACGCTGGTCTACATGCTCTGATATAACCAAAATAATCATTGTTACAATGTAGTCGTGCCACGGCTTAAAGTTAAAGAGGCTTTAAACCCATTTCATAACATTTAACATTGATGATATTGATAACAAACCACATTTTTCTTAGTTACGTTAAAAGTAAATTAAATTTGTCACATCATTTAAAATTGCATCCAACATTTTTAACCAACTGGAAAATCAACTTTGTGACTATATTGTCTGTTTTCTTTTTGGTTGCTTTTGAATATCTTTACTGATTGATTGATAGGGCCATCATCATTGCACTTTGGTGAGTAACCATGTGTGCTCCGATCTCTTTCTTACACAGGAAAATCTCAGCTACAGTGCACGAACTCCGTAGCACCTGCGAGGTCGATGTAATTCTTTACTGATAAACTAAGTTTTGGGGGAAAGATACTGCAGACTTGTAGCTGCCTACCAAGTTTGAGGTCCACGTAAACAAGGTGCATGACCAGAGAGCGCTGAAAAGAATATTGTTAAGAAAGATTGTTTCAAGCGATAATAAATGGCTGTAATAATTTCAAAGATTCCAATTTCTCTGCTATCAGTGCCAAACATGGCTGACTAAGACACAAGAAAGAAAGATTACATGTGAAATGAGATGTCTACAAAAAGCTGTCAACGTTACAAGGAGAGATAGAGTGACAAACGAGAATATCAGAAGCATTGTTTGTACTATACCATGCATACAGTACATTGAGAAGTAAAGAATAAATGGTTCGGCCAGTAATGAGAATGGAACCACATTTACTCCATCACGTGCCTACAATAATCAACACTCAGGTCGCAGAGCACAAGGCAGGCCAAGAACATGATGTATAGATAACATCTGAGTCCCTGCGAAAGTATGAACTGACAACATCGCCCCTTACACCTGGCACAAGATAGAAAACTAAATCTCCCCATGATGCTTCACGGCAAATGTGGATAAGATAAGATAAGAATAATAAAGGACATTAACTTTGAGTTTGTGACTTTCCTTCTGTGAATGCAACATAAGTATAAACATATAACTAACTGTAAAGCTTTCTGTACAACAATAATGAATGTGATTAGTGGCTATTCAGATCCCAAGAAAACATTTATTTAACCGTAAGAAATGGAGCAAGAAGGGGAAGCAACAACAGAAACTAATGAGTAAATTTTTTTGGATTTTTTTTGGAGAGAAATAAATAGAATGTTTTTTTGGTTTAAGATAAGTTTAAATATTTCAGATATTAAATTTTTGTTTATGATATAGTGATATATTTTGATGAAATACTTGTTAGTTTATTTATAACATTACAGATTTAAAGGCTAGGGGAGTAAACCCTGATCGAAAATCCTCAATACCTTGTGGGTCAGCACGGTAATGCAGAGGGCTAGAGGAGTAAACCTTGACCTAAAATCCCGTGGGAGGGACGCTAAGGCAGTTGATGGTTAAGTGTGTATTCCTTGTCATCTTATGGCATCCCCTTCAAACCTATTTGATTCCAAATAAATATACTTTGTCTTTCCTTTTGATGAAACAGTAGGGAGGGGGGGTTTGTGCAAAAGGGGCCCAAAGCACATTCTCCATACCCAGCTGCCCAGGCTAGGCACAAAGGACTTCCAATTGACCGTCTGTAAAGACAAAAAAGGCTTATATATATATATATATATATATATATATATATATATATATACACACAGATAAATCAGAGCTACTTGTTTGAGTTATTTTTTTTCGATCGCTATCAATTCTGGATACAGCATGATGCAGTAGTCATGGTGCCTCTGATTGATTTTTGCATGCAGCTTGTTTTCTTTATAACAAGTTTCTAGATTTTTGCGTGAAAACTTACTTTCCTTATAACTAGTGTCCTGAATCTTACTTTGACTTCAGAGTTAGTTTGGTTTATGATCAGAGAAAAGGAATAAATACTTGAGTTTTCATTTAGTGTTGGTTTCTATGTATTTCATATTATGATTATCTATCTTCTGATTTATGTTGTCTGGTGTTTTTATTTGATCAGACTACAGGGAGTGATCATTGTAATGTCTCACATTTCCTGGCAGAAGTCAAACAGGAACTTGAATATGAGGTCAGTTTATTTAAATGAAATACTTCAATTTGATCATCAGTAGAAGTCACTTTGGAAATTATATGTTTATGTTTTCTTTAGAGACTAAACATTTAGTCAAATCTTTCACTTTTATGTTACTGGTAGTATTCACATTTCTATATGTGTGTGTTGATGTGTTCAGCTTTGATTATATTTTGTAAACAAGTTACAAGTACGGGAACTGATATGCTGACAGAACATATCATTCTAACTTGCTAATTAAAATACTACATTCACAATTCCTAGAGAATTTTGCTTGGTCTGTAAAAAAATGTGTTTTTATTTTTGTGGATTCTTCTTGACTTATTCACAAATATATATATATAGGTTAATTTGTATTGTTCTCCCATTATTCAAGGTACATGTAAAATAAAATATAATTGAACAATATTTTTATCTTACTTTGTAGTTATGTAGGTTTTTAATAGAAAAGTTGATAACTATGTGCCTTATCGACCCACATACTAAACTCTGAGGTTTGAGGCCAGTTAGGTCCAAAATTATTTTTGGCACATTGTATGGGACTACGGGAAACCCTAATCCTTTACTTGGGGATCTAAATTACAAGTACCTCAGAAGTCAAAAGTAAGGCTCGCCTGAATGACAAGAGACACTAGTGATAGAGAAAGCAAGCCTTCACCCCAAAGGAAGCAAAGAATGGTACCATGCACCTACAAAGCATGTCGTAAGGGGCGACTGATGTAGGACCTGGGAAAAGCTACCCTAGTAAAAAAAGAGCATAGTAGAAGTTGGATTTCTGGCAACTACTTGTGGCGCATAACTGGACAACATATAATTGCTCTTAGGCTAGATCACACAAATTACAAAGTGGTTAACAAGTGGTCAAATATGGACGTAAGAAGAAAAAGATAACTGGCAGAGAACAAAATAGTTATGTTAGTTTTGAAGCATTTGATGCCTTCACTTGGCATTGGTAATATTCTACCATTTTATATATATTGACTTGTTTCTTTTCAGACTAAATACAAAATTCTAGGACAAGTTCCATTCCTGGCAGACTTAATCAAACTGAACAAAGTGTCATGTAAGGTTTATTTTTATTGTACAAACACTTGCAGTTTTGATTTAGTCAAAGTGTACCCTGGGAGATTGCAACATAGAGAGCAAAGCACCATCTTCCAACTCTGAGCAGGACATGTTGGAATGAGCTCACAACTAAACAGTTTAAAAAGCCAACTTACACACCACATTGCAGAAATTTCAACTAACCACTTGTAACAGTCTTGTTTAAATGTCCTTGACTTGGACAAGCTACCCAAAACCTCCCCCCAAATTTTTATATCTATCCAAAACACCTTATATGGAATCTATTCCATGTATAGAAAACATGCAGACTTTATAGACTGGCATTATCTAGAGCATAGATTCCAAACTTTTTCGCCCACCCCCCACTTTACAACATACACTTTGTAATGCCCCTCCACATTATAACAATTTGCCAGCCCACCCCCCTCCCTATTTATATATATATATTTCTTCATACATGGTCAATTTTCAAATGATTATATAAAGAAATAGAAAATTGATGAAATAATGGATCGTAAGATGAGCATAAAAAAATGAATTTAAATGCAGAATTCAAATTTAATTTAAATGATTATTCAATCGCAAAATCACAAAAATTATTTATTTAAAAATATTTATTATTAATTTCTTCTTTAAGACCACCGATCCTAATCGCAAACACCCCCTCCCCAAATTCTTTGAACCACCTACCCCCTACCCCCCCCCCAGAAGCCCGTACATGCCCTGACTGTGCCCGAATTCATAGCTGTCAAATGCAACAGAAGAAGAAGAAATATTGCGCTGGTGACAACATGCCGTTGAAATTTCGTAATTCGAGGCCAGTGTGGAGCGAAAAATGTTGGTGTGTACAATTGGGTTACAGAAACCCTGGTTCTTTACTGGTCAATTCATTACCCCTGAGGTGAAGTAAAGGGACACCTGAATGGCGAGGAGACTGATGATAAGGAAAGCAAACCTTTATGTAAAAATCGGTGAGAGGCACAATATTAGACATCATAATGACTGTCAGTGAGACAGACTCAATCATTTACTGTAAGCTAAAATATTTTTGTACCTGCCCTACACATGTAGGGCCATGAACAAAGGCTAATGTATAGTCATTCTTGACACAGGTCAAACATATCACAGAGAATGATTAAATTTGCTGCAAGGAACGTTAAGAAACAAAGACAAACAAGCAGACATCATGACTCACCTGAATTCAAAGCTGGCAGACAAAACAAAACATTGTGGTGCCACCACCATGGGAAACAGCCAGGTGGTGGTGGGACCGGGCCCCCTGCCTCGAAGGGGTCCCCCCTAGCTACTGGCGGCCCATTGATTCTTTCAAAGCCAGGGAGGACAGGGTATTACTCAGCAAGGACAAACTTTCACCCCTCACAATATGCAATGGAATGCAGAAGGG
Source organism: Arion vulgaris (assembly GCA_020796225.1). Taxonomy (NCBI): domain Eukaryota; kingdom Metazoa; phylum Mollusca; class Gastropoda; order Stylommatophora; family Arionidae; genus Arion; species Arion vulgaris. The sequence goes on from JADZMA010002274.1 coordinate 7,321, forward strand.
TAACCAACAAAACGGGGCTAGAGGCGTCTGCGAGCAGAAAAAATTGACACTGCTGTATCCAAGAGGCACCTAATCCGGAAATAGATTCAGCATTAGAGGATTTGAAACCTTCCGTCAGGATAGAAAAAATAGACATAAGGGTGGAGTAGTAACACTGGGTTTGTAATTCCATACCGGCAGTTGAACTTCACAGGTCCAATCAGATGAGCACAGAATTCAGCTGTTCAACCCTTATCAACAACACTAAGATGACACTATACAACATATCTCACCACCCTCCATTCAAACTGAGCTGGAAGCTATCAAAGTTCAAGATGACAACTTGCTTATAGTAGGAGACTTCAACAGCCACTCGCCAAGCTGGGGCTAGACTCGCAGATCCTCGAGGGCCTTGAAGAATGGCTGATCACCAACAGTCTCACCATTCTCAACCACCCAGATGATCCTACACGTTACTCACGACGGTGGCGCACAACAAGCACCCCCGATCTGGCTTTTGCTACAGGCGACATTCAGGATAACCCAAGGCAAGTCTGCGACCAGATTGGAGGTAGTTACCATAGACCAGTGAAACTCCTCATAAATAACATTAACAAAGGGGGAACTTACAAACTCTGCCCCAGTTGGAATTACAAAAAGGCAGACTGGAAGCTATTCCAAGAACTAGCAGACAAGTACTGTAAAGAAATTAATCAATCAGGAAAGTGGACAGAGATGCACGTTCATTCAATAAAGCCATTTTAGATGCTGCAAAAGGCTATACCCAGAGGGAGGAGAAAAAACTATAAGCCATATTGGACACCAGAGATGGAAGTTCTCCATAGCTCGCTTTGCAGTGCCAGAAATACAATGGAACTGCACTGGACTAAAATGTAATGCAACACAATAGAGGGAAGGGCCCTTTATGTTAGAAAAGAAACCAGCAGTGTAGAAAATCCTGGAAAGAAAAAACAGCCTCTTTGAACATGGAAAGATCCAAAAGTTGTGGAGACTTACAAAGCCCTGAACGATGACAACCCATCTAGAGGGAAAACAGTTCTCCAGCAAGGGAACAACCTACAGGGAAAACGAGCAGCCACCCCTGATGGCCCAGTGTTACAAGCAAGAAAGCTCATGCTCAATAAGTCAGGAGCAAGGGAAAGAAGTCATAAGTGAGATAAATGCTACATTCAAAAAAGCAACAAGTGAACCCTGTATGGAGGTAGACATCACACTGACTGAGCTGCAGAGAGCACTGAAAAAGCTCAATCGTAAAAGGCCCCCGGGGCCAGATGGAGTATCAAATGACATGCTCAAACAAATAGGGCCCCAAAAGCACAAAAGTCTTCTACTCCAGATTTTTAACAATAGTTGGAGACAGGGAAGAGTCCCAGACATCTGGAAAAATGCCACAATCCACCCATTTCAAAAGTGGAAAGACAAAAGGATCGCAGAGCTACAGACCTATAAGTTTGCTAGTTGCACTGCAAAACTGCTGGAGAGAGTGATAACCACTAGACTCCAGTGGTTTTTAGAATCCAACCATAAACTGGATCCAGCCCAGACAGGCTACAGGCAGCATAGAAGCACCGATGACCAAGTGGCATACCTCACAGGGACATAGAAAAAGGTTCAAGAAAAAAAGAAAACCCCCACTGTGTTCTTCGACATGTCTAAGGCCCGACAAAGTCTGGAAAGATGGTTTGCTACTCAAGCTCTTACGCAGTGGAATACGGGGTAGAATGTCTATTGGGTAAAGACTTTCTTACCCATAGACAAGCATCTGTAAATTTGGGTGGAGTGACAGTCCCAGATTCAAATTAAAAGCAGAGTCCCACAGGGCAGGGACTGTCCCCATTGCTTTTCCCGGTATATATTAATGATCTGCACAAACTCTGCCCAGACATGTATCACACTCTCTCCATGCTGATGATCTAGCTTGTAGTACACCTCCGAGTTTCTGGGTCCTGCCATCTTAAACTCCAGGCCAGCCTGAACAGCGTCCTAATGTGGGCAAGTAAATGGGGTCTAGAAATAAACCGGAGCAAAACTATAGAAACGCTTTTCTCATTGTCAACAAAGGAAGAACACTTCAGACTGAAATTTAACGATGATATCGCCCACTACTCCAACCTTTTGGGATTAAGCTGACAGTCGCCTGACATGGAAACATCACATAATGGAAACAAACAGAAAAGGGTATGAGGAAACAAAGTGTGATGGAGCTGGCTGGAACTACCTGGGGAGCTGATATTCGAATCCTGAGTCAGGTGTACATGGGGGCAGTTAGACCGACCCCCGAATATGCATCATCGACATGGATATCAGCAGCCCATTCAAACAAATCGATACTGGAAAAAAACAAAACAGGTTCTGCATTCTATTTTTGGGAGCCATGAAATCTACACCAATTGTAGAAATGGAAAAGGCAGCCAACATCCAGCCCTTGGAAGACAGAAGAAGGAGAAAAGTGATTCTACAGACTGAGAGGATCAAAAGAATGCCTCACCATCCACTGCATGAAAAATGGCGGCTAGAACAAAGAACAGGCTAAAGTGCACAAGTCTAAACCACAAAGCAAAAGAAATAGGAAAGTCATACTTGGAACTACTAAATCATAATTCCATACCTGAAGAATTGCTTTTTGATCACTGGAACCAGACTCAGCACCACTAAACTTCTCAACCTCCATCCCTAAATTATTAAGCAAAAATGCCGAGCCTAATCTAGTGAAAAAAACAATTACAATGGAACATCTCCATTACATGTTTCCCGAAGACAGCTGGATAAGAATTTACACAGATGGATCGGCAATGGAGGGAACCATGAATGGTGGAGCAGGAGTGTACATTAGGCACCCAGATGCTACCACTGTGTCTCTAGCGGCTCCTACTGGAAGAATATGTTCCAACTACAAAGCAGAACTCATAGCCCTTCTGATGACAGCACAGCACATGAATAAGCTGCAAGCAGCTGCAAACAAGATGGTATTTCTTACAGACTCATTGTCAGCTATACAAGCCCTGGGGGCTAAATCCACTGACAGCACAGTACAAAACTACAAAGAGAACTTGCTCAGCTTTCAGAAAAGGGAGAAATTCACTTGCAGTGGATTCCATCTCACTGTGGCATTGCAGGCAATGAGAGTGCTGATGTCTTAAGGAGGGCAGTGCCAAAGAGCAAATTTACCAACCCTTGTCTTTTCAGAGGTCAAAACCCTCATACAGAGAAAATCTGCAGTAGACTGGAAGACAAACACTGGATATGATTATGGAAAGACTCCCTCAAAGACCTAAGCAAAACAGACCAGGTCATTATATTTCGACTACGCCCCGGACACTGCAGACTCAACAAACACTTATACAGACTAGGAATAAGTCAAACAGCTCTCTGCCAGTGTCAGCAGGCAGAACAGACACTCACAGCATATCCTGCAAGACTGTCCTCTTCTGTGTGAGCTAAGAAGCAACATGTGGCACACCCAGTCGACCTGAAAACTAAGCTTTGGGGAAACCTGACAGACCTGAAGCTGTCTGCCCAGTTGTGGTCCACAGTAAATTAAGCGCATGACCAGAGATCGCTGAAGAAGAAGAAGAAAACAAAACATGGTCACTTACATCAGCCAATGTCGGTAAATCAAAGAGCGGTAAATCATAGCAGCAGTATATCGCAACAGCGGTACATCATAACAGCGTACATCATGCAACAGCGGTACATCATAACAGCGGTACATCATAACAGCAATGAAATGTCTTAGAAGAGCTGCAGAAGTAATACTGAAATATACAATTATTATGAAAAAATTAGAAGAAGACTGCAAATGAACACAGAGCAAGAGGAAGACTAATCAAGCGATGAAGTACGGCATCAAGACTTGCAACTTTAGAGCAAGAATTTCAACATATACAGTGCATTAGACAAAATGCATAGAAGATTCATACTCTCTTCCTTCTTCCCCAACCCCCAATCATCTCACTTAGAAGCAATGGAGGAAGAGAAGAAGATTAACTACCCAAGAATGAAAACTTGCAGCTCTAGTTAGAAGAGGTTGATTTCTTTGTATGGTACCTTGCGACCACGCGGACTCAACGTATTACATTCTTATGCTTCTTAGTACTTTCTCTTCATGCTTGTAATCTATATGGGTATATGTTGCATGTATTCATGTTATATTCCATTCTTATGCTTCTTAGTACTTTCTCTTCCCATGCTTTAAAATCTATATGGGTATATGTTGCATGTATTCAAGTTATATATTTACTGATGTTTCATTGTTTTTTTCCGTTCTATTTCTAGTTTTTATGGTGTTTTTGTTTACATTTATTTCTTATTCGCTTTTATTCCAGATTTTCCATAGATACGTTTGTATTTGGTCGTCTATTTGTGTTTCATTTTAATTTGTCCTCTGTTTGTTCTGTTGCTGATAAAGGCCTTGTTAGTGAACGTTGCTGTATTTTTGTCATTGTTTTTGTAATTTGTAAAACTACAGTACTTTGTAATTACGTGTTTTACTGTAATATACCTGTTCTTGTCCATATTGCTCGTTTATGCAGTATTATCGCAGCCTCCCCACAGTTTTCTCCAGATCTGATCTAGCCACCTCAAATCTGTACATTGTCTTGTCCGACTTTCAGAAGGAAAAACTTATTAAAGAATCCATGTCTGTTCCAACAAGTTACATTATTTCAATGGATTGCGTGGATGTGAAATATTGTTTTGTTAAACTGTCTTGTATGCTTACTATTAATTCAGTCTCAGAATTTCTCTATCTCATAGGCCTGATGTTCCGTCTCTACAGCTGCCATGCTCAAATCTTCAGTCACGCACTGAAACCACCTTCTTTGAGGCCTTCCTCTTCTCTTTGCCTTGATGCTTACCATGCCGTCACTTCATCGTTTGATTAGTCTTCCTCTTCTCTTTGCCTTGATGCTTACCATGCCGTCACTTCATCGTTTGATTAGTCTTTCTCTTCTCTTTGCCTTGATGCTTACCATGCCGTCCTCATCGTTTGATTAGTCTTCCTCTTCTCTTTGTCTTGATGCTTACCATGCCGTCACTTCATCGTTTGATTAGTCTTTCTCTTCTCTTTGACTTGATGCTTACCATGCCGTCACTTCATCGTTTGATTAGTCTTTCTCTTCTCTTTGCCTTGATGCTTAACATGCCGTCACTTGATCGTTTTATTGTCTTTCTCTTCCTTTGCCTTGATCTTCCTGCCCCACATCATCGTTTTATTACTTCCTCTTTTTTGCCTTGATGCTTACCATGCCGTCCTTAATCGTTTTATTGTCTTTTCTTCTCTTTGCCTTGATGCTTACCAGCCGCACTTCATCGGGGTT
>JADZMA010002275.1:0-12638 GCA_020796225.1 Arion vulgaris
AAACATATATGTTTTTTCAATAAAAATTTACAGAAAATTCTTTATACTATGGACAGAGATGAGAACAAATAGATATATCCAGAAATAACTCAAAATCAAAGAAAACTGGCTGATGCTAAAAATAAGAATGAGAAAATTGAAGTATTTTGGACATATAAAAAAAGACACTAAGATTGGAAGACCATTATGAAAGGAGGCATCCCTGAAAAATAGAGGAGAAAGACCACAGAGATGGATTCAGGATGTAACTGATGATTTCAGCATGGTGGCTGCAAAAAATGGTATCTGGCCTATGAAGAGACTTTTTCGAGAACGTTAGGATGGCAAAGTTATGCTCAGGACAGGTTATGTTTGAACAAACTATTTGATAATGATGGCATACAGTAAACAATAATTATTAATACTTAGAAGACCTCAACATATGGAGCAGAATAGATGTGAATTAAAAATGCAAATATCAAGAACCCATTAAATAATTACATATTTTATTTATCTTAGCCCTTTGATTGGACATGGACAACGATTTAAAGGGTTCGTCATGTTGCTTGATTAGATATGCAATGGTTATGCAGGAACACAGGCAGCCAGAAGAATTGAATATAGATCAAAGTAGAGAAAAGTAATATCATAATATAGTGAACATAAAGACAATAGGTAAAATGATGGTTAGATGGTATAGCAGAATCCTGTGCAAAAGCAAAAATAACTATCACCCAAGCCTCTAGAGCAGCTAAAAACAAAACAAAACATGACACGGGACAACAACCGGTAGCAGTGTGATGACAAAAGTTGAGAAGAAAAAGAACAAAATACAACAATACCTGATGACAAACGCACACATTTTTTTTCCACTTTAGTTTTCAAAACTGATCTAGCAATCTTTTCCCTTGAGTTTGTATTAATTTTACGTGATCACTTTTCAGTTATTTATTGTAATCACTGCTTGTTGATTGCTACCATTTTATCTGTGTTTGATAACCTGTTCAATAATTAGAACATATCAATTAAATGAGTCAAAGGTATATCCTGCCATATTGCAGTAGTTCTCAAACAGTAAGTAGTATAAAACATTTGATGTGTTGCACATTTTGGACATTTAAAGTTCAATTTTGAAAAGCAAGTGCCAGTAAACAAAATCTCTAAATTCATGTCACAAACCCATATGTTTTGGTACTAAAAAGGCTGTGAGTTATCAAAGCAAACTTTATGTAAAATGAAGTTGCAGTAACCTCTCACAACAAGAAAACATATTCTTATAGTACTGGTTTTTTGGGAAGTGCTGCAGTAACCTCTCACCTCTCACAACAAGAAAACATATTCTTATAGTACTGGTTTTTTGGGAAGTAAACCCTAGCTGAATGGTAGCATTCGCACCATAAGAAGAAAATAAAGTGGTAGGCAAAAGGTAGCAGCTGTAAATACCAGCATATATTTCATGAAAACAGTGTCTATTTAATATCTTAATGTTGTTACAATGTGAGCTACTATTGATACAAGGGAAGAGAGCAATAAAACTATATAGCAAAGTAATGTTTGACCAAAAAGCCACTATCGCAATAAAACTAAAACAAAGTAATGTTTACCAAAAAGCCACTATCGCAATAAAACTATATAGCAAAGTAATGTTTGCCCAAAAGGCACCATCAATAAAACTATATAGCAAAAAGTAAGTTTGACCAAAAAGCACTATCCAATAAAACTATATAGCAAAGTAATGTTTGACCAAAAAGCACTATAAACCCAAAGGATACAAAAGTAAAGAAGGAATTGAGAGTTTTCCTAGAGACCAGACATCACAGATGAAGTTGACGATAAATCCTACTGCCATAAATGAAGTATTTAACTAACAACAAAATAAATGTGACAAACTAGAAATGGAAAAATGAAGATGAAACAATAATAAGCAAATATATAAATAGCATACATACATTTAAATATAAAATATATTATGGAGCATGAGAAGAGCAGTATTCAGAAGCATAGGAATTAGTGCATTGAGCCCAAGAGGTCAAGGTACATATAATAATATCAAAGTGACCATTTCTGTCAACATTTACGTGATATTTGCAAATGCTCTGTACTTATAGTCACTCATTTCAATGGAACTGACATTTGGAGCATGCGATACCCATGTCACAGCACCCGATCATGTTTCTTTAATGATGGATCGATTTGCTCTGAAAATCATTTTATACCCCTTTATATGGTACTTATGATCTCTTGGAAAAATTACATTCCTATGCTTCCTGATACTGTTTCTGTCATGCTAAATAATATATGTTTATGTATATTTGTTATTATAGTTTCCTATTTTTTTCTATTTCTAGTTTTTAAATTTATTTCATTTTTAATCACAAATTTTCATTTAGGGCGTTCTGGTTTATTGTCTGACTTTGTCTGTGATGTTTGGTCTATAGGAAAACTCTCAATTTCTTCATTGTTTTGTATCTGTTTCTTGATAAAGGCACTTTGGTCAAAACCTTGCTTGATCTTGTTTTTTTGTATTTTGTTATTCTACATTAATGTAAGCTAAATATATGGCAGTAAAAGAACTTCTCTTTATCTGTATGTGTGACAGTAAATTTAAACTGTTTTGTATCACAGCAAATAAAAATAGCCCACCTGCAGCACCTACAAACAAAGATAAAGCAGCAGACAAAAAAAAAAGAAATGAATCTGTTTTCATTGCTGAATCGAACCCATTATCGTGAGTTAATATTTATTTCTTTATATGTGAACATTATCATCATCATCAAGTAGCTTGTCCCTTCCGGAACTTGGCCTCCATGACAGCAGTCCTATGACCGCCGCCAGCGCAGTCATTCTGAGATTGTCATTTGACATCTTGCACTCATTGTCTTCTAGGTTTTCCTAAACATGAAGATACATCATATAATTTCAGTCACATTTAAATCCCACCCCATTCTCAATTTTTTATATATTCCATACCAGAAGCATGTCTCATCCATGTTTGTACAAAGACCTCATAAGGCCATGAAAATTCACCAATGTCTCAATCATTACCTTGACCTCATATTTTCAGCATGATTATGATTTATACAAACAATTTGTAGCTATCTCAAACTCTAAACAGTAGAAGTGAAATGTGTGGCCTGGATATACATATTGAGACAATCTAAACAATGATAATAAGCAAAACAAGAGAGACAAAGGCATTGAATATAATGGTAATTCTCTCTCCCCCGGTCACCGACAGACGATGTACCAGATTTCACCATAAATTCATTCTATTCATGTGGAAATCTGATTCATGAAACCCTTAGCATTGGTGCTTTTTAGTCACATCTTCTGCACCATTTGGAGCTCTGGTGCTATCCTTCGTGATGTGTTCCGGTTTTCAGCCACGGGTTTGCTCTCCGTCTGGAGCCATCTAGTGTTTTAGGGTGTGGGGGAGCCCACGCCCAACCTCCTTAGTCGCCTCTACGACATGCGGCAGGTAACAGTGGGTCTATTCTTTTAATTTGGGCCACGGTAATCACTGGGCGTAATGATAAATTGAGAAGACTGTATCAAGGATCAAGTTTGTATACGGACAAAAATAGCAGAATATGGCAGATGTGAATAGGAAGAGTCGTTGGAGAGCAATTACAGCCATCCGATGTGGAAACAGCATTGATAGATATATTTTTATGTGCTCTATATGTTCTTCGTTTTTATTTATTTATCCTGTTTTGTTTCTCTTAATGTATTTCTTATTCTGTATTTATTTGTACATATTGTGTAAGCTTTGGTCATAGACAAAAACATTGAGTGTGTTTTAAGGTCTTGCAGCTTAGAGTTAGTGTCACACTTTAACCTGCAGGACACACGGGAAGTGTTTTTTAACCACTGAGAGACAGGAAGCATCAGCATGCATACCATTTGACATCTGCTGGGAGAGACTGAGTACATATGGGTCTCGAAAGCCTGTTAAAAAATCAATAAACCAATCTTTTTTTTCTCTATGCACAATTCCATTTTATATTTCTTGTTATGTATTTCTGCAGGCTAGCATGCATTCTGAGGCACCTGAGGCAGAGTTCATTGAAAGGATAGGGATAAAAAAGTAAGTAGGTAATTGATTAGATCCAAATTTTGAAGAAAGCTAACTTGAATTGCACCTGTTTCACAGAATGTTTAGATGAACTTTGGTTTAGTACTGTCAGTGTGTAGAATTTTTAAAAACCCCTTTAAGATAAAAAATAATTTCTGAAATATAATGGTGTTCAAGATAAAAGCAGCCTGTGAATGGAGCTAATCTGGCATATAGTATGAAAATAGAAAGTTCAGTTATGACGTAGTAAGGTCAAGGTTTGTGTGATGGTATGTGATTGTAGTGCAGGAAGGGCGATGAATAAATGTGGGAGGACAGCTAGTCAGAACCGGTTTACATAGTAAATATACACCATACAATAGGTTAACTGGCAACTTTTGATTTGTCAATGGGGCTGCAATTATCTTGAACACCCTGTATAAGCAGTCTTACAAGCTATTTTTTCCTCATTGTGTACTTAGTCTTTACAAATTTTGTTAGAAATTTGTTTTTTTTGTATCCCTGGTATGTTTCATATACCAAATTGTTTTATCAATTATAATTATTCTGTTGCTCTATAGTAATGAAAATATGTGTGTATGGAGAAAATGTCATGAAAATTTAACTAAAACCAAATTTGAACCACTTGATTTGGCATGTTCTTCTTCTTCTTTACTCTAATTCTGTTTTGTCTCAAAGTGTCAGGATACGAAATTTCTCGAACTGTCTTTTGTGTGTCATAAATGGTGTTTTTGTCACCCTCTGAGGTTCCCACAACTGTGGGGATAGCCTTTGCTTTGTATCCACTGTATTAGAGTAACATTATTTTTTGGCGCACTGCCCGTTGAAAATCTGCTGGATGTAAATTGGTATGTAATTCTTTGTATTTCAGATCATGGTAAATCACTTGAGGATGTATGCCTCCATAAAGTTAACAATGTGTTTAAATATTGTTATTTGTTATATTTGAATCTTGAAGACAATCTGTTATATAACATTAAAGAAGGAAATATTAACTGCAAATGTTTAAGTCACAATAGAGTATTGCTCAAAAGTACTTAATTAATAGAAAGGGGAAAATCGCTAAAATACATTCAAATGTCGAAACACAATTAATTATAAATGAAAATGTGTTCTCATCATAAGAAATATAATTGAGCGAGGAAATAATGATTCATCCATCCTTACCTAATTTCTCATTGCAGGTTCATAAGTACATTATTCAAGCTACTGTGCTAAACAGCGGCTGTCTGAGAATAGTTGGGATTTGTACAAACTCTGAAAGAAATGGAGAAGAATGAATTTAGATGTGAGGTTATGTTTTAAAATTGTTAATTTTTTGCACTGCAGTTCATCTTAGAAGCTGAAAAGAAAAGAATATATTACAATTTATTTATCTCCTATATGTTTACAAAATATGTACGAATAAAAAATATATATATATTTTTAAAAAGTGGATGAGACAGGTAACGACAAAAGAAAATCTGAGTTTAGCTTCTAGCATGAAAAATTTCAACATCCCCTATGTTAGTCAATACTCAAGACGGACATTTGTAGAGATTAATGACTGCTCACGTCAGCCCACATGAAAATAATGATGCTGATTTAACAATACTGTACTACAACTGAAGAAGAAGAAGAAAAAGCACTACAACTTGTAGCATTTCATTAACATTGTATACTAACTTTTCTCCCTAGCTTTATAAAACTGACACACATGGCAATATATATTTTATTTAGTCTTAGTATAAATTCACCTTTATAGGATACTCAAACAATTAGGGAGTCTCTATACAAAGTGGATAAGACACTTGCCTGTCATTCTGACTGTTGTGAGTTTGAATCTGGACTGAGTCCCAAATTGGGAAAAAATTGTTTTAGATCCCTAGGATTGTTGGAGCCATGGAGTTTGTGCTTGGGCAACACTCTCAGCAGATGACGGCCATTTCTGCAGACAGGGGCAGAGCCATATGGGAAACCCAGGCAATGAAAGTCAATCCTTTTAGATCCTTTATTAGGGATTCTGGTCTGGAAACTTTTTGTTGCTTTCATATTAGGTAGAATTTGTATTACAATTTTGAGATATTATGACTGAAGAGAAAGAAAAAATTAGTGCAAAAAATGTCAAGCGTTGTTATGGAAACAATAAATGCTGCCAAACACACAATTTAAAATTTTTAAGGTTTGAAAGTATAATATAAATGAATTCTGTTTTACTCTAAGGTGAGAGTTTTAATATCTAAAATTACACATGATTTTAGGATATATTATTACATTTTTTAAAGAATTTTTTGGGAAAAATACACCCCAAAAAACAGCTTTTGACCAATTTGAGGAAACCCACAAATTTATAAAAAAAATTTAAAAATTTAATATATCCTAAAAATTATGTGATTTTAGAAAAATTATAATTAACCTAGAGTTAAAAAATAATTCATTGCATTCATTAGATTCAGAGCCTTAGGATTTGAAATTTCGTTTTGCTGCCATTTTTATTGTTTCCTAACCTTTACCTCTTTTTTTTAAATAATGTTTTTCTACTATTCTAAGTCATAATCTTTCAAAATGGTTATAAAAATTTTACATTAATGTGAAAACAACGAAAATAACTTCTTGCCCATCATACTACAATACCCTTAAAACATTAAATAAGATTGCTAGAAGCCACAGCAATGTGGTTTTGCAGAAAAATGCTGAAACTCCCATGGACGGAGACGATAACATATAATGATGTTTTAAAGAGGCTGTACTTAAAGAAACCTGATAAAAGAATAGGAATCTGACAGTCAATGTTCTTTGGGCATATAATGCAAAGAGGAGGTTTAGAACATTTGGTTACAATGGGTAAAAAAACAGAAAGGAGAGACTGGAAGGCAGAGGGAAAAAGATGTTGGATGGTCTGACCACCGTGGGATTGCTGGGGCCTGCAGGGGAAATCAGAATAGTACCACTGCAACCTAAAAAGGGATGTAAGAGGCGACTGATGTAGGACCTAGGGAAACTACCCCAGTAAATAAAAAACCATAGTAGAAATTGGATGTGGCCCGGGGATTGTAGGCGCATGCTGGGACAGCATACAAATCGCTCTTGTCAGATCACATGGCAATCAAGGGGTGGTTAACAAGTGGTCGATAAGGCGTTCAAGAAGAAAAATGGTCTGACATCGTGGGGTTTGGGTTTTACAAAAAATCAACTCAGATCTGATTTACTGCACCAGACCCATAGGTGCACCAGACCCATAGGTGCACCAGACCTAGGGTCGCCGGATGCAATGATGTCAGTTTAGTAACCATAACTAATAACTGCACCAGGACAGATAGTTGTTGGGAACATGATGCCTACTCCGGACATGGCATGAGTGATTGATGGATATTCATCTCCGATCTCTGTGTCTATTATTGTTACATTCAGCTATGAGTGCATTTTAAATAAGTATGCTTGTACCTCAGTCAACAATGATTGTATACACAATCAAAACCATTAGTTGTTTCTTTTCTCAGCTGATGTAATATAACAATATTGTTTCATTACAAGTGAGCAACCGAAAACCCCCAATCTGTACCAAAAGTTGAGAAAGTTCAAGGGCTGGAAGCAAGACCAAGTTAAAGGGCACGAAAGAAAGCAGGGGAAAGGATAAAGTAAGATGGTAAAGGGTCACGACCTTCCTCACAGCATTTTGACATCACTAAACCACACTGGACTCTCGTGTGGTTGTTTATGCTACTGCAGGGAAGAGGCTACTAATTTGTAGAGAAGGAGGCTGGTTGTGTTGTTACAGTGGAGATTGCTGGTTGTTGTCAAATGCTGAGAGCAGGTTGTGTTGCCAAAGTGGTGAGTGCTAATTATGTTGTCAAAGTGCTGAGAGCAGGTTGTGTTGCCAAAGTGGTGAGTGCTAATGTGGTCAAGTGATGAGTGCTGATTGTATTGCCAAGTGGTGAGTGCTAATTGTGTTGTCAAAGTGGTGAGTGCTAATTGTGTTGTCAAAGTGGTGAGTGCTGATTGTGTTTGCAAATGGTGAGGAATGTGTTGTCAAAATGCTGGGGCAGGTTGTGTGCAAAGTGGTGATGCAAGTGTTGTCAAGTGCTGAGAGCAGGTTGTGTGCCCAAAGTGGTGAGTGCTAATGTGTTGTCAAAGTGGTATGTTTTACAAATACAGAAACAGTGACGATAAACAACGTTTGACCAAAGGCCTTTATCAAACAAACACACAACAGGAGTGAGAATTATAGAGAACACTTACAAATGGACGATAACGGAAACATGCAAATGTATCTAATGAACTGGAATAAAACAATAACAAATGGAGTGCAACACAAATCTAGAAGTGGAAAAGAATAGAAACAATATACAATCAAGTGAAAATATAAATTATATATATGAAACAAATACACATATAGATTACAAGGCATGAGATGAGAAAGTACTAAAAAGCATAGGAATGTAATGCGTTGAGTCCAAGATGTGGGTACCATATAACAAATAAACGGTTCTCCCGAGCAAATCATACGATCATCAGAGGGAAAATCAGAGGAACCAAGTTTTATGCAGTCTTCCCCTTTTCGATAATTGTCAAAGTGGTGAGTGCTGATTGTGTTGTCAAAGTGGTGAGAGCAGGTTGTGTTGTAATTGTGTTTTTCAAAGTGGTGAATTCTAATTGTGTGTCAAAGTGGTGAGTGCTAATTGTGTTGTTAAAGTGGTGGGGTTCTAATTGTGTTGACAAAGTGGTGAGGCAATTGTGTTGTCAAAGTTGAGTGCACTGTGTTGTCAAAGTGGTAGTGCTAATTGTGTTGTCAAAGTGGTGAGTGCTAATTGTGTTGTCAAAGTGGTGAGCGCTAGTTGTGTTGTCAAAGTGGTGAGTATTGTGTTTGTTATAGTTGTGGTTCTGATATTATCACAACTACTTATTGCATTAAAATATTTATAACGCATTTAAACTCCCTAATGAAGCCATTTTCTTATTGAATAAACAAACTCTGAGTTAACCTGGATAATTTAATGGAAAAGGGGCATATGCTGAAACTGACAAGGGACACCAGTGTGCTATGATATCAGTTCACTAAACAATACCCTCACCATATCTCTTTAAGTATCTGTCAGGATTACGGAAGGGATGGGGGGGGGGTCATTGGGGTATGCTACTTGCCAAAGTACTGTCATTACCACATACATAAGTGATCTGAATATTTTTCATCTCGCTGGTCTCTCTCCTCTCTCTTCTCAGTCGTTTTTTCGCCATTTGAACAATTCTTATTGTGATATATAAACAACCTTTTGCCAAAACGTTTGTTTACATCACATCTTCAGTACCATTTGAGCTCTGGGGTTGTCCTTGGCGATATGTCTGATTTCAACCAGCTTCTGGGCGCCTCCTTAGCCTTTAGTATCTCCAGCCAACCTGCAAAGCAGGTTACTGATCTCAACTTGATGAAATGGTTCCTGTCCTAAAAAAGATGGACAATAAAGTGAGGTCAGATGTTCAAGTTGAGAATAAAGAACTCTTGAACTGAAAATCGATAAGAGTAGGTAACAAAAAACTGTTCTGGGAAAATGTCTTAATCTTTCCGCCCATTTTTTTCCCCAATTTTAAGGCTAATTCAGGAAGAAAAAATAATAACAAATTTTTAATTACGATCCCAACTATCTCAATAAATAAACATATATATATTATTATAATAAATTGAAAAAACTGGACAACCAATAGAATAACAAGGTTGAAAAGTAGTATAAGTAAAATAGTAAAAGTAAAACTAGAAAGATTTCTTATAAGGGAAGCAACTCTATGGCGCAGTGGGGCTTAAAGTAACGGATTCCCCGTGGCGAGTAGGCTTAAAGGTGAAAGAGTTAAATATACTAAAATAAAATTCTTTAGAATTAGAGTGGTGACTTGCCATTGTTGCAGGTTTGTCAATCTGCTGATATATTCCAGTTTAAGAAGAGATCAGAGCACATTGTTATTCACCAAATGGTCTTTTCAAAATTAAATCAGTCATTATGTATCTGCTTCAAATCATTGTATTTACCTCACATTCAAAATCAGCATTATGTTACTAACATCTTACTTTTCTCATTCATTATGAGTTCAACTTATGTAGTCTCTACTTCTTGTCATGACAGGATGACATTGAAGTGAAAAAGATTTGAAAGAGCTGAAGAGTAAGAAATAAAAAAGCATGGGAAGATGAGACCTGGTCGTGCTGCAAAGTAAGTAAGGTATAAACCTGTTGCATGGTAAAATCTTTTTCCCTAGTTATCTCTGGTCATGACATATTTCCTGTGGACCAAAACTGAGCAGTCAGCTTCAGGTCTGTCAGGTTTCAAAGCTTAGATTTAGGGTGTGGCCACATTTTGCTTCCTCAGCTCACCAAATATTTTTGGACAGTCTTGCAGGACATGCTGTCTATTCTGCCTGCTTACACTGGCAAGAGCTTTTTGGGACTTATTACTGTCTATGTAAGAGTCTGTTGAGTCTGCACTGTCCTTGTGAACGTTTCTGCTGCGCAGCAAATTATTTTACTTTTATTTTATCCATGAAATAAACCTTATCAAAAGAAATGAATCAAACAACCCAAAGGTTCTTCGATCATTAATGGAGAGCAGGTTTAGAACCTTTTGTACACAGGTAAAGTTCAGTAGGAGAAATTTTAAGACAGAGAAAAAAGATGTTGGATGGTCTGCATTGTGGTTCAACAAAACATTTATGTCAGAACTGATTAACTGCACCATAAGGGAAAAAAGTTGTGGAGAGACATGATTGTCTATGCTGTCAGGGCATGACTAGATTGATTTTGTCCATGATTTACATTCTTAAATAGTAAATGTTTAAAATAATTGAAAAGTTTAAAGAATGTCTTTCTTCCAGGCTCTTCAGTAGATTGAAGTATCTGAACAGCCATCGATAAAAATGTCACAATCAGAAGACTTTCAAAAGCGGGGAAACTGAATCTGTGACTGCTGTCAGTAGTGTCGTCACAGACAGTGAGGTCAACTCGAAAAATGAGAATATATTTCCCTCTCTTAAGTTTCAGCGGGAGTATTCTTTTAAAGAGTCTGAGAAAACTTGACCTGAACCCCACCATCCCTAGCCCAAAGACTACTAGAACCTGTGGATTATTACACCATTTTTAAGGTAATTCATTAGTTTCTGGGGAAAATAAATTTTTCATATGAAACTTTTAGTAACAGACAATTAAGGGGGAGAATTTGTGAGGTCAAAATTTTGTCATGAAAATGCTTCTAAAAAAGAAGTGAATGAATAATAGAAGTAAATTAAAAGAGCTGCAAGACTCTACTTATGTAAAGACCTTGGGAACAGACTAAACAAAGAGGTCTAAAGATAATATTGACTTCATTGCACGGGTTTCCCCATGTCTGCTTCTCTCTGCAAAATGGCACACCACCTGCAAAAGTGTTGCACGAGCACAAACTCCGTGGGTCCAGCAACAATCTTATGCATTTTGAAAAAATTTCCCGGCGTGACTCTGTTCAGATTTCTTTTTCTTTTCTTGGATCATCGCTTTGATGGTGTACCAGATTTCCCCCTAAATCCATTCATGGAAAATCTGATTCATGAGTCTTAGCATTGTTGTGGTTTGTACATCACATCTTCAGGCCATTTTTGGGGCTCTGGTGCTTATTCTTGCGATGTGTCCGGTTTCAGCAGTATTTACTGGGTTTTCTCCGTCAGCCTTTCTGTCCCCAACAGACCTGCAAGGCACAGGTTGTTCAGAACGACAGGGAAACGTCTTAACCACTTTTCTATTGAGATCCTTTGGGAGGCTGTTGACAGTCCGGCTAGCTAGTAGGACAAAAAGGGGAAAAGGGAAACCAGTCCCAAAACTACAGAATTGAAAACAGATTGTCAAATGAAATGAACAGACAACTACTTTTAAACTGTAACAAACCCGTCAGAAACGCCGTTTCAGGGCAAATAAGTGGAAGAATTTATCATTTAGTTTTCCTTGTGTATGTCTGTGTTAAAAAGACCTGCAGTGAAAAAGTTGGGCCTTTGTTAGTTTACGATTTAATTATTAATTTTGCTTGCTTATGTATACCCTACATATGTGTCTTTGTCTTAAAATGCCAATTTATTAAGTATCATCACCTTCCAAGTTTCTCCATATCTGATCTAATCTGACTACCCTTCAGATTTGTGGTTTCTTTTTGTCTGATCATGTAAAACCCAAATGGTATTCTTTAATATAGCTATGCATTAATAGGGTACAAACAATTTCTTTATACGCTCCATCCTGGGCAACTCATTCAACTCTTCTATGGAGTTAAGTTCAATATATCTTGCGTTTCTAGTCAAGTTATTTAAGTGTTTTCTATGGCGTCCTATCTGTCTTGAACCATTTGTCTCACTTTAATGTCTGCTTGGACTTTGATCATTTTTTCAGATTATGACCAACAAATGTAAAACAAATAGATGTAGACAATACTATAATAATAGCGCTTACATTTTTTTGTGGATTTCATAATGAATTAATTTTTCCATATTTTGTTATATATTTTTGTAGCTGGGTGACTTGACTTTTTCAGAGATGTTTCCTTCACCAAATTTCATCAAACAAAGCCCCATTTACATTTATTTCAGCCATTTTTTTTAG
>JADZMA010002276.1:0-12636 GCA_020796225.1 Arion vulgaris
GATCATAAACCAAAGCGTACCTGGTTCAAACCCTATGGTGGGAAAGTTTGGAAGCAAATTCGTTTCTGTGGGATTTCATGATGAAAATGAATGAATGCAAGTCTTTTGCACAATTATCCCTTATTCAATAATATAAGTTATTGGCCTTATATTTTAGATTATAATCGGTAAATTGTTTAGTTCAATTTAGTTGTTTCTGATGAACAATAGATCTTGGCGGAGCAATGAAAGTGAAAGACAACAAAATGGTTTGACTTATGGTGGTAAATGCTACCATCAGCGACGCTTGAACTATCCTACTACAGATGAATTTAGTCATCGTTGAAAGAGGATGGGAGAGAAGTCGAAGAGCACAGAACGAAAAAATGTATGGAAAAAAAGGTCAGAGGTCGGGTCACACACTGGATCGTCTGACGGACCATGGTACCAAAATAGAATTTGTTGAGCGACAGGTCGTACGTTCCACTGTGAACAAGATTTGGTAGTAACAGTAGTCTACACTGTCAACACAAGTTAAACTACATCAAATCAATGACTAAAACAATAAGTATTTGTGAGTAACTCGAGTAAATGAAATACTAACTTGAATAAGTCGTGAACGTCGGTCACTGGAAAGACTCAAAACTCAGACTCAGGTATAACGTCTGCCTGGATTGTGGTGTCTTCCGTTTCTTTGTAATTGAGAATGTATTCCTCGTTGCTTGATAATCACTAAAACAATACGGCTACACATATTTTCCTATAATGTGACATGAAAAGCATGTCTTTGGTTCTATGTAATCACGTCTAGATATCACCATATCTGTTAGAAATGATTATCAATATATTCCGGCCCTGCCCGTGAATTACAAGAGCTGATTCGTGACTACCAGATTTATTTGGGATGGGCCCAAACTAACATTTTGTTCAGCCAAAATTTTTTGTGAATATATTTTTAGTAGCAATTCCTATCCTGAAAAGTTGATTGAATGATTGATTGATAGGACCATCATCGTTGCACTTCAGTGGGTAACCATGTGTGCCCCTATCTCTTTCTTACACAGGAAGATCTCAGCTGAGTCACAAACTCCTAGCACCAGCGAAGGTCCCCGATGTCATTTGAAGATGCTGAAGATATTTTGTGGGAAATTTTTATTTTTAAATCTTTTCATATGAATTTTGCCCGTGTGGCGCCGAACCTCTCTTTCGATTTGAACTGCAAAAGGGTTCTTTTTTCGTGCTCAAATTGAAAACGGGGCCTACGTTTTTTTGTCCATCTCCGATAGGTCTAGAACTCGATATCACCTACTCTGAGATCAAGTATCTCTGGAAAAATATCCCGATGACTTCCGAGGAGGGGCAGGTACATTTGGTACAGGAGGGAAACACTTACTCTATGCACAGAGAACTCCTAATTTTGATGTAACTCCATCAATCAAATGTCATGTCTGCCGGCTTATGTGAGCATGTCTCTATCTCATCTCCTTGGTGTAGTTTATCTGTTCTGAATTTGATCTTTTGTCGAACCACGATGTCAGACCATCCCAAAATCTCCCTCTGCCTTCCACGATCTCTCCTTCACTGTATTTACCTTCCCCCTTGTCAGCAAATGTTCTAAACCTCATCTTCGCATTAAATGCCCGTAGAACATTGTGGGCGTCTGTAGCTTAAGTGGTAGTGAGCTCGATCACAAACCCAAGCGTATCTGGGTTTAAACTCCGCTGCAGGCAGTTTGGAAACAAATTCGCTTCCGTGGGATTACGAAGATAAAAATAGACCTTACCGTTCAGAAAAAATGACAACCTACTGAACGTATAAGTGGTGCCTAGAAAATTAGTGGCTTCGTCCTGCAAATGATATGCCAAGATTTTATTTTGAACAATGATGCACATAGGGCAGAGGTTTTAATATCCATGTGATACAGTTGTTGCCAAAATTGGGAGATCTTTTTGGTTTTTAATCCCAATTTTTTACTTTTTGTGTTTTTTGAAAGTGGTCTTGGTCTTACATTTTTTTTAACGGTGCCCAAAGGGGACTTGTCATTTATTTTTTCCTCTGATCTAACACGCCCTAAATTTTTCCCACCTTCGTTTCATTATAATTTTGATACGGGTTTTTTTGTTTTATCTATCACTGTGTTGTTCGAAACAGAATCATATTTTCTTTTAAAATTTTTGGAACATTTATTCTAAAACTGCCCCATTTCTTATCAATTTTGTTTTTGTTTTTAACACAATCGAAAGGTCAGTAAATCACATTACCCAAACAATTTTTTTTGTACATATACTAAGGTCTTGAGTTAGATATTTTTTCTTAGTGAACCACTATCTGTTTTGCAATACGAGTTTATTTCTTTCATCGTTTCTTTTTTTGCCCCTTTACTACCCAAACATGTAAAATGTTTCTTTCCCCAGTGTTTGGCCTTTTTCCCGTTTTGTACCAGTGGTTCGGCAAAAAGGGGGTGTAAAAATAGAATCCTGTTACCTGATGTGAAAGGGGCCTAAGGGTGGGTGTGGGGCTTCCCCCACCTTAAACATCACTAAATCTCAAAACCACAACCAGGAAAATTCATTGCTTGCCCCCCGGGAAGGACCGGGGAGGGACTCTGCGAAAATGGGAGATAGTGGAAGATCCCCTTAAATATGGTTTTGGGAAGGTTTGGTTGTGGGCCATCCCTCACTATGGGAAAAAAGATAAAAAAGAAGGTCTTTTAAAACTCGTTTTCTCTTTGTCCATGGATTTTCAGCATTTTTTAGTAAACCACATCTCTTCTTCCACGTCTTATTGATTTTTGTTCATTCCATGATTGGCTGAAACATAAAGTACTCTTAATATGCGCTGGTCCCTTTTTCCTATCGTTTGTAGTGAATTGACCAAATTATGTTTTCCTAAAAACTCTTTAATAATTGACCAGATCAACATTAAAAAATTTTATACATTAACCATCATCACTAGTAAACTGTTATGGAAAGAAAAGGAAGATATGTTGGACATTTGGAAGAAATGTCTGGGCAACCATAGTGACAACTATTATGGAAAAAAGAAGATGGGAAAATGTTGGACTACTCTGAAAGAAAATTTTGGGCAACCACTAGTGACAACTATTATGGAAAGAGAAGATGGAATATTTGGACATACTCTGAGAAGAAATGTCTGGTCAACCACAGTGACAACTGTTATAGGAAAAAAAAATGGAGATATGTTGGGCACATATTGAAGAAATGATCAACGAATATCAAAGCAGGCATTGAAGTGGGATGAAAAGGTTTCAAAAAAGAGAGGGCCTGGGGAGACGCTGAAACAATTTTCTGAGAGGGCAGGAAATATCGGTCTCAGTTCCATGGGGGAGATTGGGCAGGTTGCCCAGGATAGAGCGGTATGGAAAAATTGTTTGCAGGCCTATGAACGTATAACAAAGGAAAAATTATTTTCATTAACCATCATATTGGGCTTTTAAAAAATCATCAACGGCATTTCATACCTACTTTGTGTTACCAGGGCCAAACATGGACAATGAGCAAAGCGCAGTCACAAAGATAACAACATGTGACATGCGCTGCCTGCGAAAAGTTACCAACAACACCAGAAAGACAGAGTCACCAACATCAGCATAAGAAATAAAGTTGGCACAGAACCTTGTTTGAATAACACTGAAACAAAGAATAAAGTGGTTTGGCCTCTTGATAGAGTCACCCAAACTACAGTATCAATGTCTTCTGGAACAGAATTCGGGGAAGAAGGCGGGGAAGACCACGAAAAGAGGGTTAGATGGCATAGCAGAATCCTGTCATTGCAAAAATGACTATCACCCAAGATACCAGAACAGCGCAAGACCAAAAAAACCAAAAAACCCCGACACTAGGTAACACCCCGGTGGCGTGATGAAAAAGAAGAAGAAGAAGATTTAATATGCTGTAATTTTCCTTTTATTTGCTTTAATGTCCAGTTTGACATGATAGCACAGAGTTGTGAGAAAATCGAAAAGTGTATACTAGTTTTGTGTGAAAAAGTTGAGTTTCAATTAAATATCGGTATCATTTGGCCGCTAATTTGGCTACCGTTGTTGCATGTTTGTTTTGGTACTGCACTGATTTCTCCAGCTTTTGATATCGCGCTTCCAAAATTACGCGAAGTCTTTCAGTTTTTTATTTGTTGCTATAATAATAATAATTTATCTCGTACCGTTATACGTTACATAGGGCCTGCAAAGCAATTTCTCCATAACGCCTATCTTGGGCAACTCGCTCAACTCCTCCATGGAACTGAGACCGATAT
Organism: Arion vulgaris; assembly: GCA_020796225.1. Classification (NCBI taxonomy): domain Eukaryota; kingdom Metazoa; phylum Mollusca; class Gastropoda; order Stylommatophora; family Arionidae; genus Arion; species Arion vulgaris. Next base: position 4,255 of record JADZMA010002276.1, read on the forward strand.
TTTTCGCCTCTCTCGGTATAGTTCGGTTCAGGATCCCCTTAGGACTCCTCTCTTTCTTGAAACCTGTGCATTCCACTTCAATGCCTGCTTTGATCATTTCTTATCAAGGTATGTCCGACTAAATTAGATAACTTTGAGAATAAATGTCTTAGAAGAATACTGAACCTCAAATGGTAAGATTTCAGACCTAATACACAAATAAGACAAGAGACCAAGCAAAAAAATGTATCAAATTTGTAGAAAGCGCCGCTGAACTACATCGGCCACACACTAGAATGGATGGGGAAGACTCCTTACCAATCCTCATATGGACACCAGGGAAAAAGAAAACGAGGAAGACAAGAGAACTCTGCGTAAACCATCATCAGAGAAAGGGTCAACGATGGGCCTAGCAAACATTAAAGACCTAAAACAGATAGGGGGAAAACTGCGGGAAAACTTGATAAATGGGGAAACACGTACAAACAAAATACTATAGTTTTACAAAATACATAAACAGTGACGATAAACAGCAACGTTTCGACCAACAAGGCCTTTATCAAGCAAACGAACAAACAGGAGTGACAAATTAAAATGAAACACAAATGGACGACCAAATACAACGTATCTAAGGAAAATCTGGAATAAAACGAATAACGAAATAAATGTAACACAAAAACACACATAAAAACAAGAAATAGAAAAGAAACAATGAAACATCTAGTGAAGATATAACTGAAAACTCAACATATACCCATAATTATAAGCACGGGAAGAAAAGGCAAGAAGCATAAGAATGTAATACATGCAACTATACCCATAGAGATTACAAAGCATTGGAAAGAAAGTACTAAAAGCATAAGAATGTAATACGTTGAGCCCGCGTGGTCGCAAGGTACCATACAAGAAATCAACCGATTCTCAGGCAAATCGACTACGATCATCAGAGGAACATGATCGGATGGCTGTGACCTGGACATCGCAAGCTCCTGAATGGCCAGTATCATTGAAATGGGTAGCTACAGGGGGGCCGAGCATTGGGTATTCGCGCAAATGTTGGCGAAACGGTCATGATCTCCCGCCGGGTTTTCCCAATATAGGCCTTGTTGCACCCCTTGCAGATAATGGCATAGATAATATTACGGGACTCGCACGTGAAACTGTCTTCAACAACGAACGTGGCTTTTGGAAAAAACCGTGCGGTCTGTATTACATAAGCACAAGTGTTACAGCATAGACAACACTGGATGGTGCCAAAATGACTCTGGATGTTTGGCAAAGGGGACTTGAACTAACAATCCTAGGCTTCTGTCCCCTCTGTACCACCAAGGATAGTGTTGGAAAAATTGAACGTGATCAGGATCAGACTGAAGAATGGAGAGATGACGGAATAAGACTTTCTTCACAAGGAACTATGAGGGTGGAAAGTTAAGACAAGTTTCACCCTGTCAGAATTGGAAGTTCTATGCTGGTTAGAGAGGCCTCCTGGCGAGAAATTTGTTGAACCGGGCCCCATAGCAGAAGCAAGCACCTTATCGGGTATAGCGCTTACGAAGAAATCCAGCATCTCGTGAGCTCTATCGAGGAAATCGTCGTCCTCGCTCGGGCGACAAAGGGCAAATTTGAAGAATGTGAATCCCCACAAGCCTGGGAATGGAAGAGGTATAAAAAAAGAAAACTATGTGCATCAGTAGGCTTGTAGTATACTGATTTAGTGATGGTGGATAGGCTGATAGTGATAGTGATGTCAAGAAGGTTGACACAAGAGGTAGAGATGTGAGATGTAAACCGAATAGCCGGATTAAAGACATTAATGAAATTAATGAAGCGGACAAATCGGCTTTAGGCATATCTAATGCCAATAAATCATCAATGTATCTATGATACACAAGACGGAAGAAGGCATCATGGAATTCCATACTAGGTGCTCAAGATGGCCCAGGAATAACAACATAACTGGGTTCCCATTTTGAGTACCCATAGCGACCCACTGATCTGCTCAAGAACTGGTCATTGAACTGAAAGGGTTGAGAGTTAGAACTAGTTCTGCAAGACGAAGGAGAGCCGAGTGGAGACAAGTGGGTTAGTTCTCCTGTCGAGAAAGAACTGGAAGCTTGAAGTCCGTCGGAATGAGGTATGGAGGTGTACAATGAGCACACATAAAGGAGGAAGAGACGGTAAGTCCTGCCAGGCAACAACTCAATGACGAAAAAACAGACAAGGTGTGGTTCGTATTTTTCCCAAAGAATGAAGGTAGTGTGTGACTATAGGATTAAAAGATACTATCAAATTCGGAGATATGTTCCGTAGGACAAGAGCAAGCAGAAAGATGGGCCTCGGATTGTTCAGTTTATGTTTTGGGGAGCATATAAAGGCAGGTTTTCCAAAACGGCTATCGAGGACACAAAGTGATGATGCGCCGGTAGGAAGGTCGTTAGGGGCAATTGGTTTATAGTCCGTTCAACTTGTCATCCCCACAGATAAAAATGTTATCTTTGTAACCATTTGATTAAATAACGAAAACTTGCATGAACTACACATGTTCCCGACGCTCAAAATATTTTTGCCATTCAAACAATCATACCATCTAAGTTTCCTTCTTTGTGCTATATTTTTAAACCCATCCATTGGCATGGTTGGAAAACTCATTTTACACATTTAATACATTGATGAAAAAATAGCAACATTCAGGACAATTCCGTGTTTTTTTTAAACAATTCTTGCATTTCCATGCCCAAAAAGACTCGGACTTGAACATAGTAAAGAATTGACGTCATTAGTGCGAGACGAACTTTTAGTTCAAGGCGTATATCGAAATTAGTGTAAAGTTATTTTGTAATATTGTTGACTTCTATATTGTTGACATTCATTGATTTAACATACATAATGAGTTTGAAGTGCAAATTTATTACAATGCAAAAAGTGTCATTAATGTTATACGCGCATTTCCGAAAAAACAGATGGGTCATCTACCACGTATAAAAGAACCAGAAAAAGAGCCATAGCAGCTTTGGGTTTAGATAGAAAGTCTTTTTCTCGTTGGATGAAACAGAACTGTCGATCCCAAAAAACCTGTCAGCAAAAAAGGGAAAGTATGTGTTGACGATTTTGAAAAAGGTGTTATCAGACGTAAATTTTGAAAATGTTCCAGTACAATGAACTTGTTACTTTACGTAAATTGAAAAGTCTCTATTATCTTGTTGACATTGAAATATCAAAAACAAATTTGGGGAAAGGGTTGTGAGGGGAGCTGGTTTCATTTTCCCAGTAAAACCACTGGTGGAAGGAATATAGTTTGTGAAAAGCCAAACCTCGTTACTCGAAGGCATTTACTTAAGGAAAATACGCCCCAGCTACGCGAGGAGGGGTACGATATTGTCTTTTTAGATGAATCATGGATTAATCTCACCATACTTTGAAAAAGGGAATTGGCGTCAGTGGACAGAGTTAAACGGAGGACAATTCAGCAGTAAGGGACAACGCCTTATTCTTGACATGCTGGCAGCAGGACAATGGATTGCTACAGGGTGCAGAACTTTTTTTTCACTCAAAGTCAACTGACGGGGGAGCTCCACAAAGAAATGAATGCATGTATTTTTAGAGACTGGTTAAAAAACAGGTCTCCAATTCTTGATAAACCTTCATGTATTTTTATGGATAATGCTTCATATCTTAATGTTGTTGCCCTGGAGGACAAACCCCCAATTTCCTCAAGCCCAAAGAAAATGAAACATGGCTTGTCAAAATGTTAATTTCGACAACAACTGTTTGAAACCTGAATTATTACAAATAGTGAGGCAGACAAAGAGGACGAAGGTTTATCAAATCGACAAAACCCATATTAAAACAGGCCACACTTCTCTTCATCACCATACCATCCACTAAACCCAATAGAGCTTTTTGGGCTAAAGTAAAAGGACGAGTGGCGAAAATCCCGTTCAAAATGTGTGATGTAAAACCCTGACAAGCAGGCCATCTCCACGATAAACAGGAATACTGGCAAAATGGAAGATCATGTTCTCCGGAAGAGGATGGCTACTGGAAAAGAGATGGTTTGCAGTTTGTACAACCCCGCCTAGTCAACATTTTAGATACATCTGAGTCTGACTGAGGTGTGCATTAATGAATTTTATTGTAGATACTTCCTATCACATCAGTTAACACAAGCGCATTGTACGAAGTAGCGACTCGAAGATAACCCCAAAATAACTCCGCCATTGCCAGTCCTAAGCCTGGACGCGAAGGGAAGGCATTATGACATAGCACTTTAACTGTAATGTACATTTTTTAAAAAAACCAATAATACAACTATTCTACATTTCTTGTTTTTTCATACACCATTGCAGTATCAACATTGACCCCATGTGAGGCTGGGATAATAGCCTTTGAATGAGACTTGATAAATTGCTATGTTCATTTACTGTAAAACTAAAATACTGTATCAGACTTCCAAATATGCCCCCAACATCAAAGAAACCGTTATATTACAAAATCCAGGTTTCCCAGAATTTCTTCCATCAGAAATTGCGTCGGTATAATTCTAAGATTGTTTAAAGTTTCGCTACTGTGGAATAGATGGTTTTGCTACAATTCACATTGGACTGTGGGCATGAGTTGTTGAACGGACTATAATTACTGTACGGACTTTACTATTGTTAGATAGCGTGACATCAAAAAGAACTAGTTCTGGATTGGGGTCAATAATTGGTTGCAGCCTCCTGAAGGTATAGTTCTTTGCTCCCTACCACTTTGCACCGCCTTTTCGGCGGGTTTGATAACAATGTCATCACACAGAGCTCACGAGATGCTGGGTTTCTTTCGTAGCGCTTATCGGATAAGGTGCTTGCTTCTGCTATGCGGCGCGTTCAGCAAATTTCTCGCCAGGAGGCTCTCTCTAACCAACATAGAACTTCCAATTCTGACAGGGTGAAACTTGTCTTAACTTCCACCCTCAAATTCCTTGTGAAGAAAGTCTTATTCCGTCATCTCCATTCTTCAGTCTGATCCACGTTCAATCTTCCAACACTATCCTTTGGTGGCGTACAGACGGGGCAGAAGCCTAAGGATATGTTAGTTCACAGTCGCCCAAGCCAAACATCCAAATCATTTTGGGACCATCAGTGGTGTCGGCCTGTAACACTTGTGCTATGTAATACAGACCCGCACGGTGTCTTTCCAAAACCCGTTCGTTGTTGAAGACAGTTTCACGTGCGGTCCGTAATATTATCTATGCCATTATCTGCAAGCGGTGCAACAAAGGCCCATATTGGGGAAAACCCGGGGGAACTCGGGGACCGATTCGCCAAATTGCGCGATATCGCAATGCTCTGTGACCCCTTTGCTACCCATTTCAATGATACTGGCCATTCAGGAGCTTGCGATTTCAGTCACACCATCCGATCATGTTCCTCTGATGATCGTAGTCGATTTGCTCCGGAGAATCGGTTGATTTCTTTGTATGGTACCTTGCGACCACTGGGCTCAACGTATTACATTCTTATGCTTTAATACTTTCTCTTTAATGCTAATCTCTATGGTATATGTTGCATGTATTACATTCTATGCTTCTTAGTACTTTCTCTTCCCATGCTTTATAATCTATATGGGTATATGTTTTTATGTATTCAAGTTATATATTTACTAGATGTTTCATTGTTTCTTTTCTATTTCTAGTTTTTATGTGTGTTTTTGTTTTACATTTATTTCGTTATTCGTTTTTATTCCCGATTTTCCTTAGATACGTTGGTATTTGGTCGTCCATTTGTGTTTTTATTTTAATTTGTCCTCCTGTTTGTTCGTTTGTGATAAAGGTTTTGGTCGAAACGTTGCTGTTTATCGTCACTGTTTATGTATTTTGTAAAACTATAGTACTTTGTTTGTACGTGTTTCACTAAAAAAAGATAGCAACGAACCGCGAGGCATGGGGAAAATATGACCTCCCCTATGGGCCCCCCACAGCCCAAGAGGAAAGACTAACTAACTACTATGTCCGACTAATATACATCTTCTTCTTATAACAGTTTTACTAGTGGTTGAAGACATTTTTCTAATTTCAGACATTTCTCTGATTTCATCACTTCTCCTGAATTCGTCTCATTTTGTATATTTATTATTTTTGCGCAGACATCTATTTTCAAATGCATTCAACTTGCTTTCTATATCTTTAGTCCTTTCCAACTCTCCTTGGCATATGTTAGAATTGATACAACATTTGAATTGAAAATTCTTAATTTAGTTTTTAAAACTATATAACTTGCAATTCCATATTTTATTTAGACTTTTAAAAGCTGATATTGTTTTGACAATTCGTATGATAATTTCTTTTTTAAAATTTCCCTGCAATCAAAATTCTACAAGCAAAGAATATAAAACATGCCAAGTATTTCGATTCTATAGACCAAAACATTCAAAAAAATCAAACGATAAATTCTTAACTGAAGTTATTTTTTTTACGAGCTCTACGAGAGAGAGACAAGTACTTTTAAAATTTTGAAAATTTTCCAAAAATCCCGATCTCATTTCTGGGGGGGATCGAGTTTCTATCCTATCGGAGATGGACGATAACAAGTATGTCCTGTTCCGTTGAACACATAAAAGAACCATTAGCAGTTCAAAAACGAGAAAAGCAGGCTGGAAACCGTGCCTGGGCAAAACGAGAAAAGCAGGCTGGAAAACCGATGCCTGGGAAAAACAGAAAAGCAGGCGGGAAAAGTCGATGCCTGGGCAAAAACGAAAAAGCAGGCTGGAAAACCGTGCCTGGGCAAAACGAGAAAGCAGGCGGGAAAAGTCGTCCCTGGGAAAAACAGAAAAGCAGGCTGGAAACCGTGCCTGGGCAAACGAGAAAAGCGGCTGGAAACCGTGCCTGGGCAAAACGAGAAAAGCAGGCTGGAAACCGTGCCTGGGCAAAACAAAGAAAAGCAGGCGGGAAAGTCGTGCCTGGGCAAAATTCATTAAAAAGAAAAAAGAAAATTCTACAAATATTTCACATCTTCTATTATCGGAGACCTCGTCTTTTGCTACAAAGATCGTGCTTTGCCGCTGAGATATTCATTTTAAGAAAGATATCGAAGACACGTTTTTATTCCAGAAGTGCAATGATGATGGCCCAATCAATCAATCACACGACAAAACAAGTTCGGTTTAGTGCAAAAGTAAAGAAAACGCTCTAAGCAAACAGCCATTAAAGAGGCTAAGGGAGTGTTTGGCTCAAGGTGTACATTACTATAGTATTGACTTCCTGATTTGATAGAGCCATCATCATTGCACTTCGGTGAGTAACCATGTGTGCTCGGATATCTTCCTTATACAGGGAAATCTCAGCTGCAGTGCACGAACTACTAGCACAGGCGGGGGTCCCCGGTGTAATTTGAAGATGGTGAAGATATTTTGTAGAGTTTTTTTAAAACCTTTTCTAGTAATTTTGCCAGGCAGCGGTTTCCAACCTGCTCTTTTCGATTTTGAACTGTCAATGTTCTTTTACGTGTCAAATTGAAAACGAACCACCCTTTATCGTCCTTCTCCGTAAGGACTAGGGAAATCGTCTCACCTACACTGAGATCAAGGATCTATGGGTAAATATCCGATGGCTCCACGATGAAGCGAACCTGGTACCTTTGGCACTAGAGACGAGCACCTAACCTCTACGCCACAGATACCCACTCACTACCCATAGTGTTAATGGATAGGTTGGAGTTGACTGACGGATTGACCATCCTCATTGCACTTTGGTGAATAACCAGAGCCGGATTAGCATAGTAGCAGAAGCAGCAAATGCTACGGCGCGCTTTGGAGGGGCCCCCCTCTGGAGCTAAGTTGTCACTAGTCATAAACACGGAACCAAGTTTGGGAGGTGGGTAATAATTTCCCCTTTTATTTTTTTATTGAGGTTAGGGCCAAGGTCATGTTTACTCAATTTCGGACTTAATTGGGCGGTCACACTGGAGCTCATTAACAACTAACAGTTTTTACTTTTTGTATAGGATTCTCTTGGTACACGTTCTAATAAACGAAAACTTGAAAGCTTGAACAAAACAATTAAATTTGACTCTGCAGTTCAGTCTCTGTTCGTTCCCGTAGTTTTGCGCTGAAACTTGGTTTAAAATAAATGCAAGTGGGCGTATGAAATATTGTTCTAAGACATGAGCAGATCTGGGCACTCTTAAATAAATTTCATGTCATTACGTTTTGTGAAACTGTTTTGCACTGACTAGATGTCCCAGAAAATAATGCGAGGAGGGCCAAATGATTAAACAGAAACTTGGACACATGAAGGACCGCAACAAAAAGCCCAACACAGAGCTGCATAATTTTACAGAAGCACACAAAGGCACAGAAGAGTAATTTTTATTTGTTCTGCTCTTTGAATGTATTTAAATCCCCCCATCTTTTTTTTTTATTTTATTT
>JADZMA010002277.1:0-12630 GCA_020796225.1 Arion vulgaris
GATCTGGCCTATGTCTTAGAACAATATTTCATACGTACCTACTTATATTTATTTTAAAACTAAGCCATGCAGCAAAAACTGATTGAACGAACAGAGAGACTGAATCAGTTGGCGAGTCAAATTTAATTGTTCCTTTGTTCATCAAGTTTTCATTTATTGTGTAGCGTGTGCAACACAAGAGACAACTCTTTATACAAAAAGTAAAACTGTTACGTTGTTAATGAGCCCATGATCACTGATCAAGTCTCGAAATTGAGTAAACACATCCCTACCAATCTCAATAAAAAAATGAAAGGGGAAACATATCACCTCCAAAACTTGGTTCCTTGTTTATGACTATGACCACCCTAGCCCAGAGGCATGCCTCTCCCAAGCAAGGGGGCCTGCAAATGGCTACTTACACATAGTTAATCTGCTCCGTTTCTCCAGTACTCTCTTATATGAGGACACTAAAATAAATGACATACTTTCTATTTGGAGGAAATCTCTCTTTCAAACGTGGTATCCATGTTGAGGACACTTCACGCAAAGATATTTATATAGAAGATATTGATATAGCTGACGCTCGTGTTGCCGGGGGCGCCTATGGAAGCAACGAATAGTAGAATCGCGACTCACAAAATATCGCAGAGGCACTGGATGCGTTTAGAAGTTACCAGTAATTCAAAAATGCAGAAACCGAATGCATGAATACTTAGAAGTGATATGTTTATAACGCACAACGCTTATTCTCAATCAGCACCAAGAGTGGCACAACGATCGCCATGGAGCAGCCCGTAGAAGAATAAGACATAGAGGACACTTTACATAGATGATACTTACTATAGAGGACATTTACATAGAGTAGACACTCTCAAGTAGAGAAGCATCTCCATATAGAGAACTCATAAAGATGACCTTTGCATAGAGGACATTAGATATAGGTGCTGTTTTCAAACAGTTTTTAAATACTTTACATAAATGACACGCAATGTCTGAGCACAGCAATATGATGTCTTATCGAGGTTTTCAGCTTTCTTTATTTACGATATATTTCCTTTTCGATAACACACAGTGGCGGCAATTCAGAGACAGCATTCCATCACCAGACTGACTGTCATGTGTTCGCCATCATCGAACGCTTCATATCGACTTTCTGTTAATCATCCACGTGACGGTGGCGCATCTGAGCCAAGAGCGTGTTCGTCGCTAGCATGCAGCTTACAAGTATGCCACAGCACATCAGATTTCAGCATAAGCTTTTTAATACTAGGTTAGCTTTCAGGTCCTACATTAGTATCCTCATGATACGCCCAGGTCGCAGTATAATTATTCTTTGCTTCCTTATAGGTCTGCACCACACGGCGGAAGAGGAATATAGCAGACAAGGTTAGACTAGTTAGTGAACTGTTGAAGGGCAAGAAAATAAAGTGCAGGAGATCAAGTCAAGATGTATGATGCTAGCACATTCAATGCTGAGATATTTTGAGTGGCCCTAGGGCACCGGAGCGCCCAGGTAAGGCAGTTGTCTGGTGTTTCAAAGGTCATGTGTTTGTTCAGAACGCTAAGTTCTGTTCACGGTACATTTTTCCATCATCAAATATCAAGGCGTATCCTTATAGGACGTTGCCTTTGCAAGCACATCCAGTCTACTGTCTCGTTAGTTCACCCACTTCGTCGATGCGGTCATGTTCATGGCTTTAATACCTTGTAATATTTTCTTCTGGTCTGCCTCTTCTGCAGTCCGAGACCAGTTCCTTCTAGACTGTTCCTTTCAGGCCATCGTGATGCTTGATGTGACCAGCGCATGTAATTTTTCAGATAGCATGTTGTTTATCAGCCATTTTACCCATTTTTCCATAAATATTCGGGAATTTGTTGTTTATGCTGCGGAATTGGATTTCTTTGTACAATATTTTAAAGGTGGTACGCCATTTCTGATGAGGGACTGAGTTTTATCAGGTTAAACTGGTAAAGAGGTCAATTCTGTTTAGACACAGTATAGATTGTTATCAAAAGCGATTCGTTTGATAAATTCTGATGTACACCCGCTATCCTCTGTGAAAAAACAAAGAACTTTAATGCTGGTTTTAAAAATGAAAAATACTGTACCTCCACAAAGATAGAAGTCTCAGAAGTAGATTAGGTGTGCTATTCCTCGTGCCAGCAATTGTGTCTACCCCCAGGAGCCATTCGATACTTTTCTCAAAGCGATCTCTGAACTGTGGCAGAAGACTTGAGTTCCCAGTCCTGTCGGTGACAAACGAGGCACCATGGCCTGTGTACTTGAGCACATAAAATATGGGTCACGTGTTCACTTGAGCACACAAAGTAACCCTTGACAGTTCATACTGAGAAGATATGATGGAAATACTGTTTTGATTAAAATCAGAAAATTAAAATTAATTCCTACAAAAAATATTTCCACCATCTTCAAAATTACATCGGGACCTCGCTATGCTACGAAGTTGTACCGCCGTTATTATCTTTCTTGTGTTAGAAAGAGATTCTGAGGTAATACATGGTTATCTACTAAGTAGTAACAATAGATGGTCCTAATCAATCAATTAATCAATCAATCAATCACCAAGACAACAAATTTTAGCAAAGAAAAATATTGATGATAGTTTAAATACAATCGATTCATATTGTTGTGCTAAGAATGTAGATAATAACAAACTGGTGTTTGGAGACAATCGTTATCGTAGTGGCTAACAACCTATTGCCGCCAGCAGGTCGGGTTGGCTGTAAAGCACTAACAAAATCGTTGTTCAGTAGACAATGTCATTGCAGGCTAATTAACAAATCAAGCTTAGAAGGACGCAGTTACGGCACACACTATCTCATTGTTGCCAGTAGACATTGGATTGTAGGTTAATTAATGCTACGTTAGATATCGCTGTTGGTTGTATGGCGCCACTAACAAAACTGTTGTTTGGGAGTTAATCGGCCAAACACCAACCAGCTGCCAGCTTAGCACTATCACGCTATCGTAAGGTTGACCACACATGCTAGTAGACATCGGGATACGGTAGTTAATTAATAAACTGCTGTTAGATGATAACGTTATCGTGTTATTTAACAAACTGCTGCTTAGTAAGAGACATCGCGCTGTCGAAGTATAAACAAATGCTTGTGAGACAATTCGTTATCGTAGAGTTAATAACAACGTTGCTTAGGAGAGAATCGCTATCGAGAGCACTAACAAAATCACTGTTACTATGAGATGACAGTTATCGTAGGTTAATTAATAAACTGTTGCTTTAGAAGATACCGTTATCAGAGCACTAACAAACAGTTGCTGAAGACATTCCAATGGTTATCGTAATGTTAATTAACAAATTGTTGTTATAGAGATACTGGTTAGCCATGGTACTAATTAACTCATTGTTATTAGTAGACATCGTTAATGCAGGTTAATTTAACAAAATTGTTACTGGGAGATAAATCAATTCTGCGCTGAAACGATTCTGGTGTTATGTCTTTCTGCAACGTTCGTGCGGATAAACGACGCATTGCAAGTAGATCATTCTTCCAGCCTTTAAAAAGTGATATTACGAAATCGCAAGCCGCTTCTGAAGAGATCACACACGGACTATGGTCCGACCGTTGGAAATACGGTGCAGTATGCACAGATACATATCACGGTCACACACACGTACACACACATTACGCACACACATTATTTCACGCAAGCACGTACACCACAACAAAGACAGGGCTATGTATATATGTATATAAAATAGCCGTTAGGTTGATGATCGCAGGTCCGGTAAGTCATGCATCTCGGCGGGCCTCTCTTCGTTACGCTCGGCGAATGTTACATGAAGAGAGCCGAAGAAAATACGACCCTTTATACCGGGAGGAAGAGAAATCATGAACTACGATAACAGACGATGACAATGTTGATTGCCAATATCATAGTGGGACATAAATTATTAGAGAAGGGAAAGATAAAGTGAAAAACAAAATCTATATCTCAAATGTAGCAAAATAAAATAATGATAACAGATAAAATAAATATGATAAAATATAGTTTATCAATGAGAGAAAGTAGAAAATAGAACAGCTTTAATATCTGTTCACTGCTAATAAATGATGAAATGGATGAAGGAAATTTAAAGAAGAATGGAAAATATGATTTATGAGAAAATTAAATAATCCAAAACTTTGGGAATGAACTGGATAAGAAACAAGATCAGAATACTATATATACGCATATTCCTAGTGGCACATGGGTGTGAATATTGGCTATTTAATAAAGTAGTGGAAAACATATGTGCTTTGAATATAAGGTGTGTTACAGAAGAGTCCTCTGTATATTTTGGCAGAGAAGAGAATTAATAGATTCAGTCCAGAAAGAACTTAAAAATGAATTAAAACTGGCTGATGCTACAAAATACGAAAGATAGAAAATTGAGATATTGCTTGGGACATACAAAGAAATACACTGAGGAGACTATCATGAAAGGAGGCATATATGGCAAAGAGAAGAAGAGGAAGACTACGAGAAGATGTGATTCAGATGCACTGATGGTTTGAATACGACGATGCAGCAGACAGGATTATCAGCTCATGAGAGAAAAAGAACTGGAGATTGCTGGGGTGGCAAAGTTCTGCTCAGACAGCTATTTTGGATGATGATCTTCCTCGTACAAGACGGTTCATAATTTTATGGCTCAAAGTGAAGAATTGACTTCACTACTGTTTACCCCATACAGCCTTAGTCCTCTCCTGTAGAAAATGGTACAACCTGTCGAGAGCACAAATGTACACGAACCCATAACTCTGGTAGCAAATCCTAGGACTGAAACAAAATGAATCCTGTGAACATAGATCTAAGTGATCCGGATTCGAACTCAGTACCTTTCGGAACGCAAGACAAAGAAGGCAACCTTTCACTTAACCATTTCTTAGTAAATAAGAAAAAAATACAACAGATTACAAAGCATTTATTGAACTTTCTGACGCACTTTACTGATCTTTGTGAAACTTGAGTTTGTCAATTCTACCTGAGCATGTACATAGGCCTTGGGTTATAATTTTTAATGTACGTGTATATTACAAAGCGTTAATTTGCAAGCCAATATGTAACACATGTGCTATTCGTTTCACTGGAAAACATATATCGCGCAGCAGCATGTCCCGAGGAACGTTGTATTCATCGACAGCAGCCACCCGAAAAAGCCTCGTCTTTTGGTGTTCTCCCGCCTCCAGTCATGTTCAAGGTTTTTATCCATGTCATCTTCGGTCTTGGTTGTCTCGCCTGTGTCTCCAGCAGGAACCATGACTTCCATTATCTTGCTCTCCATCCCTGTTATAAGCTTATAGTGGCAACAATATTTCATCCTCCGACATGACGTTATTTATGAAAGCGAATGCTCCTTAATACAAAGATAATCTTAGGAAATCGTTATGATAGCAAACAAGGCAAATTTTATAGTTTTTAGTATGACCATACGCAAACGACGGAAATTATAGTATCAAATTTCTACAGGTTGGTATCATTGTTATTTGATAAATGAAGCAGAAGTAGCGTATAAATACAAGCCTCTGCCACGACAATAGTATACTTTTACACATGACCTGTAAGCAAATTTTCCATACCTCTTTATTCTGGGCAATTTGTAGTCTTTGATCATTTCTTCTGAGAGTATGCATACTATATCTCAATCTTCTCTTTCTTATAGCAGTTGTTACTTGTGGTTGATCAGATATTTCTCTGATTTCACCACTTCTCGTGGATATGTCCTAATTTATGTTCATTATTTTTTCGCAGAGATCTGTTTTCAAATGTTGCAACTCGCCCGAGTGGTTGCGGGACCAAATGGGGTGTAAAGAATGGAACCACTGTTACCTGCCACGCATGTCGTAAGAGACCACTAAGGAGGTTTGGCTGAAATAAAATGCACGTGTCCGCTAGGGAATGCTAACCCGAAACAAATGCTTGCGAAAACGGATGCACCAGGCCGTAAGGCGCATAACATGGTGCAACGACCCTCACAATGAGGAATGGGATAACATATATTTATGTCTTTTTATATGTCCAAAATATCTCAATCTTCTTTTTCTAGTAAATTAATATAAATATAAGTAACAAATATATTTAACTAAATAGTATATTGAAAGATATATATTAGTATATTGCAAATATAAAAGTTTCAAGGTTATTGGTTATTGGTTATTAAACTGACGTAACTGCACTCCGGGCAGACCCATAGGTGCTCAGTCTCCCTCAACAGATATCGAAGAGTATGCATACTGATGGTTCCTGTGTCTCGCTGATTAAACACACCTCTCACCTGCTCCTCAGGCATCCAGTGTTAGTGCGGCAATGTCTTGATTCACAACAGGAAGTTGTCAGCGACATACACAGAGACGTCAAATCGTGTTGTATTTTAGCTTATGAGGGTATGAGTGAGTGTTGAAATGTAACTGAAGTCCAGACTATTTGGCACAATCTGGTGACATCTGATAATTCATTGATGTCTTTGATTTCGTGAATCAAGGAAACGGGACATATATATATACCAGGTCTAGCACAGGCAGAGAGAGGTAAAACTGAGAAGACAGAGAGAGGGAAACTGAGAAGACAGAGAGGAGAAAGGGCCACAGACAGCAGAGCAGATAGTGAGGCCAGAAAACTAGAACAGATAGAGAGGAGGCCAGTAACCACACAGAGGTAGAGTCTGGCTGAGAGCCAGTAGCCAGTAAATTAGAAGTCACCACAAGATACTGTCTGGTCATACAGAAGACGGACAGAGAACAGTCAAGAGAACTCTGGCATAGACAGAAGCAGAGAACTCTGGCACAGACACTAGCGCAGAATAAGAAAACCAGTAGAGAACTCCAGTAGGTATACGTTAGATACGGTCCAGACCTGAGACATACTGTCTCCTAATGACTATGACGTCATAATCAACAGTTCTAGAAGAATAGACCTTCGTGAGAACATCGCGAGACATGTTGTTCCCAAATGACTTGAAGTCTTCATTCATCATAGCAGTTCTAGAGATCAGACTTCGTGAGAACATCGATGAGACATGTTGTCTCCTTAATGACTTTGAGGTCATTATCATCTTCATCATCAGCAGTTCTAGAAGAATAGACCTTCGTGAGAACATCGCTGAGACCTTCGTGAGAACATCACCGAGACATACTGTCTCTTAATGACTTTGAGGTCATTATCATCTCTCAGAGAACCCACAGTATGGGACACATAGACTTGTTTGAATAGTAGTTGTGGTTACTTTATGGATATAAGCAGAGTGGAACGTTAGGTACGTTATATTAGAAACTACTTAGGATATTCTTTTTAGGTGTTAAATATTTGTTTATATATATAATTTTGTTGTTGGGTTTATAAAGGTTGGAATAATGTATTCTACATGTTATAAAAAACATGATTTTGTTGTTGTTGAAGAAAAAGTTAAATAAACATAAATTTAAATATCGACTTGAGTAAGACAGAGAGAGAGCATGTGATACGAATGATTGAGATATACTAGTGACCAGACACAGATCTCTTTCTGCTTTACGCGCTTCGGTGTTGGCACGACTACCCACACTAGCACGTACCTTTTGTGTCTTAGTGACTAGATATTCTCCATCCAAATCATTTCTTCACCTAGTCCCTTACTGTTAGGATTGAATGGTGCTGACCAGGATTCCATTGGGTTTCTTTCCATTTCCTCGATATAGTCTCCTGTCAACCCCACGCATGTCTGAATGGATTTTCTTTTCAAATTCGTTAATTTCTGTTATAAATGCATATTTATCTATCTGTGCCAACCACTGCCATCACCTGACTTTCCCGAAAAAGGTGTCACACTAGCTTTATGTTGCTGTCGCATCACTGCATCCATCTGCTCACTGTCTTACCTACCATCTTGACTAAGTCAGCCACATCTTGCTGTTCATTCTTCTGTTCCATCTTGTACTTTCTCACTTTCACAGCTAATTTCAAAATTAATTACACTCCTTCGTATTAAATATAAAAGCTACCTTTCTCATTTGTCGAATCTGTGAGTCAGTATTGTGTTCTATTCGTCGTGGTATAGTGGTAGTATAGTCAATCCAGGGTTCGAACCTGTGTCACGAAGTCCATTTTTCAATATGTAACAGTAGGAGTCTAGTCCATTTGTGGGAGAATACCTGTCACTGCACCATTTTTCTTCACCCTAGTCCCCTTACTGTTACAGTTATTGAAAAATGGTGCAGTGACCAGGATATTCTCCCCCCCACAAATGGACTAGACTCCTTACTGTTACATATTGAAAATGGTTTCAGACACAGGATTCGAACCCTGGATTGACTATACTACCACTATACCACGACGAATAGAACACAATACTGACTCACAGATTCGACAAATAGGATAAGTAGCTTTGATATTTTAATACGGATAGGAGGTAATTAATTAATTTTTGAAGATTAGCTGTGGAAAGTGAGAGAGAGAATAAGATGGAACAGAAGAATGAACAGCAAGATGTGGCTGACTTAGTCAAGATGGTAGGTAAGACAGTGGAGCAGATGGATGCAGTGATGCGACAGCAGAGCATAATACAGTGTGACACCTTTCGGGAAGTGTGTGAGTGTAGACAGTGGTTGCACAGATAGATAAATATGCATTATAACAGAAATTAACGAATTTGAAAAGAAAATCGCATTCCAGACATGCGTGGATTGACAGGAGACTATATCAGAGGAAATTGGAAAGAAACCAATGGAATCCTGGTCACGGCACCATTTTTCAATACCTACAGTAAGGGACTAGGGTGAAGAAATGATTTGATGGGAGAATATCCTAGTCACTGCAAGACATAAAAGGTACCGTGATAGTGTGGGTAGTCGCCAACACTGAGCACGGTAAAGCAAGAAAGAGAGATCTGTGTCCTGGTCACTAGTATATCTCAATCATTCGTATCCACATGCTCTCTCTCTCTCTGTCTTACTCAAGTCGATATTTAAATTTATGTTTATTTAACTATTCTTCAACAACAACAAAAATACATGGTTTTTTTATAACATGTAGAATACATTATTCCAACTAACATAAACCCAACAACAAAATTAATATATATAAACAAATATTTAACACCTAAAAGAATATCCCTAACTTAAGTAGTTTCTAATATAACGTACCTAACGTTCCACTCTGGCTTATATCCATAAGAAGTATAACCACAACTTGATCTATTCATAAACAAGTCTATGTGTCCAGTACTGTGGATTCTCTGAAGATGATGATAATTACCTCAAAGTCATTAAGAGACAGTATGTCTCGGTGATGTTCTCACGAAGGTCTCAGCGATGTTCTCACGAAGGTCTATTCTTCTAGAACTGCTGATGATGAAGATGATAATGACCTCAAAGTCATTAAGGAGACAACATGTCTCATCGGATGTTCTCACGAAGGTCTATTCTTCTAGAACTGCTGATGATGAAGATGAAGACTTCAAAGTCATTTGGGAGACAACATGTCTCAGCGATGTTCTACTAGTCTATTCTTCTAGAACTGTTGATTATGACGTCATAGTCGTTAGGAGACAGTATGTCTCAGGTCTGGACCGTATCTAACGTATACCTACTGGAGTTCTCTACTGGTTTTCTTATTCTGCGCTAGTGTCTGTGCCAGAGTTCTCTGCTTCTGTCTATGCCAGAGTTCTCTTGACTGTTCTCTGTCCGTCTTCTGTATGACCAGACAGTATCTTGTGGTGACTTCAATTACTGGCTACTGGCCTCAACCAGACTCTACCTCTGTGTGGTTACTGGCCTCTCTCTATCTGTTCTAGTTTTCTGGCCTCACTATCTAATCTCTGCTGTCTGTGGCCCTTTCTATCCTCTCTGTCTTTCAGTTTTCCCCTCCTCTCTGTCTCTCTCAGTTTTACCTCTCTGCCTTAGTAGACCTGGTATATATATATGGTCCTGTCTTTGGATTCACGAAATCAAAGACATCAATGAATTATCAGATGTCACCCAGATTGTTGCCAAATAGTCTGGACTTCAGTTACATTTTCAACACTCACTCATACCCTCATAAGCTAAAAAATACAACACGATTTGACAGTCTCTGTGTATGTACGCTGACAACTTCCTGTTTTTGAATTGAGATCAAGAGACAATTGCTGCACTACAACAATATTTCTGCGCAGCTGTCAACGCCTGCCATTACTGGGAAACATTGTCGAAATAAGTTACGATTACTCTCCGATGGAGGAGATGAGAGAACTGGCCTAGCAATAACACTATTACACCAGTTCGACTTGAACAACGGGTAACTCCAAACTGCTTAAATCGTTTGATCGATTCAACATCGATTTTAGTGTTCTCATCCAACAGACAGTCGCGAAGAGACCGAAGAATATCCCCTATCCATCTTCAACAATCGATGCTGTTGATGCAAGCCTGTCCGCTCTCTCATTACCGAAACCCGCATGCCCAGGACAGTATAAGTTTCAATGCGAAGCATTGACTTCATTGTTTCCCTTATATGGTCTGTCACTTTCGGCAGAAATAGCACGATTTCTGCTGAGAGGCAAAATGCACAAACTCCGTAGCACTAGTAATAATCTTATGAATTTTGAAAAAAATATGCACATGTGACTCGGTCGGGATTCTAACCATAACCTTCAGAGCGACAGGCGAACGTCTTAACCACTTCGCCATAAAGACCCCGCAAATACTTCAAAATGTATAACAAAGCTTACTGTATTTCAAAATGAAAGAAAAGACACGTATAACAAAAGCTTACTGTATTTCAAAATGAAAGAAAAAAACCAGTCTTCCTTTGATCTTGTTTCTTAAATAATTTCAAAGCTTTAAAATATTTCAAAGCTAAAGTACATACCATTTTAAAAAGAAAACACAGTATACATGCCTTTTTTAAACAAATTAATTTAGAGGGTAAAAAAACCAGTCTTTAGCCTTATAATAGTGACATTGTTATTTTTAAAAACTTCGTTTTTTCCTTTCTGACTTGTTCACAAACTAGAATCATTGAAGTGTGTAGAAGGTTTTGAGCATAATATGATGACGTAGCAAAATGTATGTGTTTGTCTGAGGTCTTAACTTGTGGATTATCTGTAAGTTTTCTTGTTTTTATAACTATATTCTACACTCTTCTTTTCTATATTTCTGTATTTCTCTCTCTCTCTCCTGTTTTTTCTCTCAATATCATTCTCTAGTTATATGTCGGTATTTCGTTCTGTTTTCACTCTTTTCTTCTATTTTTCACTCTATCTTAGTTTCTTACATTTTGTTCGTTATATCTGTTTTCAAATTAATTTGTTTCTCTCTTCTCTGTTTCTACTTTCTTTGTTTTCTCTCTGTTTTTTTATTTTAGTTTTTCCTCACCGTTTTCATCTGAGTGTTTTATTCTCTGTTTCTACTTTAGTTTTCTCTCTCCACTTCGTTCTCACTTCGTTCTCTTCTCTCTTTTCTCTCTCTTCTTTGTTTCACACTTGCTCTCTCTTTCTCTCGCTGTTTCTCACTTTGTCCTCTCTTTCTCTCTCTTTCTCTCTTCTTGTTTCACACTTTGCTCTTCTTTTCGCTTTTCTCACTTTCTCTTTCTCTGTTTCTCACTTCGTTCTCTCTATCTTTTCACTTTTCTGTCTCTCTTTTTGTTACTCACTTTAGCTTTGTCTCTTTTCTCCCACTTTCTCTCCCTGTCTTCCTTCCTAAGTCTGGTTTTTTTTTATCTGATTTTAAAACCCCCTCTTCAGTTTCCCCCACTTCCCCTTTTCTTTCTCTACTTCCCCCTCTTTGAAAGGGTTTTAAACACTTACCCCCCTCTGTTTTCTCACTTCACTTTTTTCCCCTCTGTCTTTATCCCCCACCTCACTTTGCCTTTTCCCACCCTTCATTGTTTTTACTTTTTTCTTATTATCTGTTCCCCCTCACTATCTTCCATTTTCTCACACTTCACTTTCCACCCCTTATCTTCTTTTTTCTAAATTTACCTTTTCCCCCTCCCCCCCTTATTCTTACTTATCTCTCTCATCTTTTTACTTTTTTCCCCTCCCTTTTCATTTTGCTTTTAAACTATCAAATTTTCCCCTTTTTTTCTTTTTTCCCACCCTTTTTTTGTCAAAACAATTTTTTTTGTTCTAAGGGTGCCTAATTTTTTGATAAGATGGGTAAAAAAAACGAATATAAAAAGTTACGCAAAAACGCCCCATTTTAATTTCTGAACTTGGGGTTTTATCTAATTTTCCCCCGTTATACACAGTTCATCCCGTTTTCTCCCGTGTTTTTTTTTTGGGAATTTTACCCTTTTCCCTATAAAGAGGGGAAAAAGTAAAATAAAAAAACTGGGAGTTTAAACCGCATCACAATGACATAAGAATATTAAACTAGGGAAAACTGAGGGAAGAAAATGAAAAAAATATCCCTCGTGTTTTACTAAAGCGAAGGTTTGGGGTGGCCAAGAACATTGGCCAAACGCTTTTAAATTTTTCGTATGAAAAAAGGGGTTATTCCCAAAAGGGTTTTTAAACATATAATTTTATAAACATAGAACTCAAAAGAATTTTTTTTTAGGGAAAAATAACAACAAAATAAGATGCCTAGTAAGTGCCGGGACCAAAAAGGATCAAAAATTTCATTTAAATTTTTATATGTATAAATAAGTTAATTTAAAAATACCTTCAG
>JADZMA010002278.1:0-12629 GCA_020796225.1 Arion vulgaris
GTATGGGTAACCTGTTGCTCAGCCACCCATGACAGAGCCCTGGAGGCAGCAGTGAGTTTATGTAGTGTGGTCTTGATATTGTCTATTCATCTGTCTTGGTTTTCCCTTAGCTCTAGTACCCGATCTATTTTTATTGTATAGATAATCCAAATCTCCGAAATCAAGAGTAAGATAGGTTATGTGTACTGTCTCATTATTATGTATCCCATATGTCGACAACATATGCAAAATAACCAAGTCAAGTGATGACAACAAGCATGATGAGTCGCGTGAAGATAACTACTACTCTGGTGCAAATATAAGAAAACAGCTCTTTTATAAATTACCAAGCAAATGTTGCCATGTCCGAAGAACATTTACAAGCAACGCAATAACAAACTAACATACATGTAAAGATCGCGTTATGGAAATTGATGTTGATAAATATGGTGATATGACAATAGCAAGACAAGTTAAGACATCTAATACCTTCATCGCAACTCAACAACTGAACCACTTTACGTATTTGGGAAGCATGATATCAGCAGATAGGAGAATATAACAGTCAACAGATCTCGATCTCTCTCCCCGCGATCGTTCTTAAGCCATTTTTATCATTCTATTGTGATATATAAACAGCAAAACATCAGAACGTGATGTACGTGCACAAGCCTTCAGCACCTATTGGAGCACAGTTGCTTATCCTTCGGTGGTGTTTTCGATTTCAGCCATAGTTTGTGTGCGGTTCGCTCTCCACCAACCTTTGGTTGTTTCAAGCCGAAACCCACAAGGCAGTGGGTTGCCATTTTCTTTTAGGGCAGCGACCCTTAGGCGGCCTGCCTTCCCGGGCTTATGAGCGCCATCTGCCCATCAAAACTGGTCGTTTTAATGAATACCTTGGTTTGCCGCCCGTTCAGGTTTATGTACGGTTTACTCAGCTAGCCTTTGATTGTCCCCAATCAAACTGCAAAGCAGCAGTAGTTCCCTGTGAGCGGAAACGCGCACTTTACCTCTGCTGGGTTTTCCAGTTGTTCTGCACATTTGGGTGGGACGCACACCTTCCTGTCTGTCATGCTTGCCGCGCTTGTCCTGGTTTTGCCTTTGCTGGGCTTTTTAGTTGTTCTGCCTATGTGGTGGGACGCACACCCTCTTGCCTGTCATGCTCGCCGCTGCAGTGCCTGCCTCGCTTTCCGCGCTTACCGTCTGTGCCTTACCGTGCCGGCCTGCCCATCGGCGGGGCCCACTATGGCTTTGCCAGCGTGTGTGCTAGCTCTGCCCTGGTGCCTGGTCACCATCGTCTTTTTCCGTGCTTTCCGTATCGTGCTCACATTTGTCTGGGCTGTCACCGTCTGTGACTCAACCTGGTACCCCACCCATGAGATGGGATCACGGGTTTCGCCCTATGTGTTGCCACCCTTGCAACGTCAGTATGCGTGCTCGCTCTGCCCTGGTGCCTACCTCACCATTTCCGTCACTTCCCACTTGGCTGTCCGACTCCGAGGGGGCAAAAACCGAATTTCGCACCATGTTGGCCCACGTGCAACTTGACTCCCAGCATACTCAACGGCTCTAGGAGAGGAGGCTCAAGAGAGAGCTGGCGCGGGCTCCAAAAACGCCACACGAGAGTCAACGTCTTTTCGATGGCTTTGATTCGTACCCCCATCTCTGTGATGGGGGCTGACATTAACCTGTGTGGACCAACGTGCGGCCCAACTCGTCACCCAGCATACTCATCGGCTCAAGAGAGGAGACTCAAGAGAGAGAACGCGCGGGCTCCGAGTTTCGCCATGTGAGGTTTCACATGTATCATATCTTTTTCCATCAGTCGGGAGAGGCGAGCATTAATAGTCACTCTGGGAGTTCGCTCGTCTATGTTGCGAGTGGATCCCATCAAGCATGACTACTTTTGCATCTCTACTTGCCCCAGAGTAGCTCTCCCACGGCACCTGCACTCTTAGCCAGACCAGAACTACCGTCTGTTACCAGGGTCAACATTTGGAGGTGAGAGCAGGGGATTAGAGCCATCTTCCTAATCCTGGCGCGCCGCTTCCTTGCGCCTTTGACCCCCAGTCAACAGATCTAAGTTACAGACTGACAGATAACTGAATATATCAGTCAATAGATCTAAGTTACAAACTGACAGATGACTGAATATATCAGTCAACAGATCTAATTTACAGATTGACAGATGACTGAATATATAAGACAATAGATCTAGATTACAGACTTGACAGATGACTGAATATATAAGACAATAGATCTAGGTTACATACTGACAGATAACTGAATATATCAGTCAATAGATCTAAGTTACAAACTGACAGATGACTGAATATATCAGTCAACAGATCTAATGTACATATTGACAGATGAATGAATATATAAGACAATAGATCTAGATTACAGACTTGACAGATGACTGAATATATAAGACAATAGATCTAGGTTACATACTGACAGATGACTCAATTTATTAAACAATAGATCTAAGTTACAGACTGACAGATGACTGAATATATAAGACGATAGATATAAGTTACAGACCGTCCTTGATGACTGAATATATACTTATGTCCTTGTCAGCAATTGTGAAATTGTATATCTGGTAAAAGAAGTCTAACGACGAAGAATGAAATTTATTGCAACCGGTTTTACCGCAGAAATAGCATTCTACATGCTGAGAGTACTGCACAAAGCACGAGCTCTACAGTTCTCACAACAATGGATATGTGAAAAACATTCACCTGACATCAGTCTGAATTCGAACTCACGACCTTCGAATCCCAAGGTAACGACGTACCTACTTAACCACAGAGACTGCTTTCTCTCTCACATAAACAATGCTGATATCACGATACTGCTACGACATTTGTTTGCAACGGTTTGTGTTCAGCAAACAACTTGATAAACTGAAGCATTTTGCGAATATTCAACATAAGATGAATGTTCTTCTATTGAAACATCTTCAATATGCACTACGCCAGCATTATTTTCTTTAACATTGTAATTGCTCAGCAATTTTGTCAAGTCTAATTGTCAGAAATAAATGAACAAAAACACTTTTCAAGCAAACAATTACTCTGTTACAACATGTCATGAATTCAGTAATAAAACAACATAAAATTTTGCATGTCTGAAATCAGCGAATAAAAGTACACTTTTATTTGAGCAAATACAAAAATACTAATACAATTGTTTCATATTGTAGAAGTATTACTTTTCTCCCTTTCCCTGGTTTAAATATAAACATTTCAAAGATTTTGCAATGATTGATTAATCTAAGATTTGAAGCTGAGATCGAGAGGGAAAGACGGAGAGATAGAAACATTTCATAATATGAAATTGAATCAAAAAGATGATTTGATTGATAGGAGTACTCATTCTTACACTTAAGTGAATAGCCATATGTGCTTCACTCTTTCTCTTACTCAAGACGATCTCAGCGGCAATGTACCAACTTCGTAACACCGACGACGGACACCGATGTAATTTTTGCATGAAATTTATTGTAATCTTTTTAATTAATTCTGCAAGGACAGCAGATTTCCAGCCTACTTATATCGTTTTCAACTGTCAATAGTTCTATTATCTGCCTAGAAACCTAAACTTCTATATTACGATCAGGGATCTCTGGAAAAATATATCAATCTTTTAGAACAACAAGTACCTTCGAAGAGAGAAGTCAGGATCTCCCCACCCCTCGCAAATAAATAATGTCAATTTTACCATAGAAACCGTCAATGTACAATGTAGTATTTATCATGTGCGTAGTTTTTATTGACATTAGTATTATAGTTCGTTCCAAAATTCGTAATCACACTAAGATTTAATTTGTACGAAATCTATCTGATGGATACAAGTAATTTTTTCATGCAGTCTTATATACCTCACGACGTTACGAATCCATGTTTAACTACTTGGTAGGTAGCTTAGTTGATGCAAAAACCTTTGTTGTTATATAATTTTGCATAAGCACAACAAAATGATAATCAAAGTTTAGAATTTACAGTAATACAAAATGGTGGCGAATGTTTGCAAAGGCTTAACCTATTACATATTATAAAAAGCAATGTGACATGGTTAGCTTTTTCTTCATGAGTGTTTTTATGTTGATATTATCTTTGGCGATCAAATTGACGTACCTTTGGTAGTTGTTGCCAGTCCCTGGTGTTGTGAGGCAATTGGTGAAGGTGAAAGCAAATGGGATGTTAGCTTTTAGATTCGGAGTCTGAAGAGTCGAAGAGATTAACTACTGCTGCGGGCTGGAGAAAATACAAACCATCTCGTTGTCAATATGCCTCTTCTTCTCGGAGCACATGCTCTTCACATTTGTTCCAGTATTCTATATCTATTTTTGCGAGGGCATCACGTACTAGGACTTTTACATCACGAAGTTTGAAAGCCTTGTTTACTGCTGCAACTTGACCTTTGACTGCAGCCCACACAAGTTCAATGGGATTGAGATGTGAATTGTAAGGTGGTAATCGAAGAGAAGTGTGGCCGTGCTCAGCAATGACTTTATCGATTATAAAAATCTTTGACTTCTTTGTCTCACCAGTTGCAACAACTCAGTTTTGAAATTATTGCAACAAAACGATATATTTTCTTTTGCAAGCCACGCCATGATGTCTTGTTTTGTGCTTGATGAGATGGGAATTTTGTCTATTTTGTCTTGGAATTTCCTATTTCTTAGTTATGTCTAGTGATTGCCATTCTTTATCAAACGTATGGTGAGCATTTACCCACGATTCGTCCAGATATACAATATCGTAACCTTCCGTCCTACGCTTCCGTATCTCCCGCAGATATTTGCATCGTGCAGCTATCAGATGCGTTTTCTCACAAACTATATTCCGACCTGTACTAGATTTCCGAAAAGTGAAACCGCTGCTCCCTCCAAAAGGCGGTTTTAGATATATCAATGTCACATTGAATTCGTAGACGTGATTTCAATTTACGTAGTGTAACCACATCATTGGCCTTAAACATTTTATGAATCTCTCTCACAATAACATCTTATCGAAATCGTCAGTTTTCCGTTTCCGGCCTCTTCTGTGTTCCTTACGTTCATCACTACAGTCCTGTTCTATCCAACGGCAAAATGACAATTCTACTTATACCAAGAGCATGTTGTGTTCTTTTCGGGTCTTGTAAGTTGTGATATAAACCACCACGTCTGGCTTCTCTGCAGAAGTAGCTATACAGTTGTGCAGTCACCATCTGCATGCTAGTGAATTTACACTTCAAACTCATTTCTAATACTGATAATAAAATAGTACCCTCCGCTTCAAGTAATGCAAATAAATGGTTTGTGACACGCCAATGACAATCTTTCACATACAGTGTGAAATGATTAATTTCACATCTGGGTTGTGCGTCTGCAAACTGTGCCTCCCCGTTTTGAAAATAACCGGATTGGCGAGCCAGTCAGCGAACGCGGTTCCCCAGTGTCGATAACCAACTGCGTGCATAGTCTCTAACGGCTGCGCGTGCCTCTTCGCTTTTTCATGCGAACGAAGCTCCCAGCGAATAAGGGACAAGGTAGCGTCCGCTATTAAGACTCGCTCGCTCGCGCGCGGTCTTATTGGTGGTGTGTGTGTCCGTATATCGGAGTTTCTCGGTCGCGATGTGATGCAGTCAGTCTAAAATTTTAAACGCTCGACGGTGGTCTCGTTAAAAGGCCCGGCTCTCGCAACGAGCTTGTGGGTCCGCAGGTAGTAAAATGGCGTCGTTCTTTGCTTGGCGAGGCGCAAGTCTTGCCGGCAAATCTGTGGGAAGCGAGCGCTCGGTTGTTTCGCTTCAATTTCGCATTTTCGCCGGGGACGTCGGGATCCGCTCTGCACAGAGCGCTGTCTCCTACCCGAGCATTGTCGGTCCAGTCTCGTCCATGACAGCTATCTGGTTGATCCTGCCAGTAGTCATATGCTTGTCTCAAAGATTAAGCCATGCATGTCTAAGTTCACACTGTCTCACGGTAAAACCGCGAATGGCTCATTAAATCAGTCGAGGTTCAATAGATGACACGATCCCAGGGTCAAAGGCTCATGTTTCACGGCGGAAAATGAGCCAGGGTCAGCGAAGGGGTGCGCTAACCAAGACCCTGCCCCTAAACCTCCACGCGGTGACCCTGGAAACAGACATAGGTTCCGGTCTGACCAAAGGGGTAGGGATCGGGGAGACCGTGAAAGCAAAGCAGGGGCCGAAAATCCCTGGAAAATTCACACATCTCCTGGCCGATTGTCCTCCGAAATAGGCACGAAATAGGCACGAAATAGGCACGAAACAGCAGCGTGCGAAGTTATCTGTGGTGACAGTGTGAGCCTAGAGATGCAAACGAAATGGAAATCCTGAAAAATAACACACACTTCCTGGTCGAAGTCCGCAAAATATATGTCCATACTCAGAAAGAACTGTGAGATAGCAGAGTACGAACGCCTCGCAAACAAAACCGTGGTCACTGCAACGTAGAGACTGGAAATCCTGAACATACACACATTTCCTGGCCCAAGACCGCAAAATACGCTTGAGCTCCAAAAGTACGAAACAGTAGAGTACGTGAGTCCGCGCACAAAATAGTGGTCACTGCAAATGCAGAAGACTGGAAGTCCCTGAAAATACACACATTTCCTGACCAAAGACCGCAAACAAAAAGTCTTACGAAAGCGTCCCATGAAACAAAGCTCTGTTCTCTCGCAGGAACTGCCTGCCTTGTGGTGTCATGGTTGGATACAACCAAAGGCTAGCGGAGCAAACCGTAAACAAACCTGAACGAGTGACGAACCAATGTGTTCAGTAAAACGACCGGTTCGTTGGGAAGATGGCGCTCATAAGCCCTGGAGGGCAGGTCATCTAAGGGTAGCAGCCCTGAAAGAAAATGGCAACTCACTGCCTTGTGAGTTTTGGCTGGGGACAGTCGAAGGCTAACGGAGAGCGAACCGTACAAACGCTGGTTGAAAACGGATACACGTCCGAAAGATAAGCACCAGAGCTCAAAACGGCACTGAAAGTGTAACGTAGCTATCCATGCTGACGCTGCATGGACTAAATTTTATCATGAATATGTTTATAAATAATGAAAATCGATATGGGGCTACGCCTGAAAAGTCCCGCCGGGCAGGACGAGTGCCGGGCCCCATGCCTCGAAGGCCCGCTGTATGCTACCGACGGTCCCCACCCTCCAACTCGGCACAGCAGCGAACGAGGTAACCGGGTTAAAGTTACTGGTTCGATACGGTCGAGTATTGACCATAAGAAATTAAATATCACCAAATGGAATGCGGAAGGTATCCACCATAAGAAGCAAGCACTCGCAATAAGACTTGCAGAAGACGATATAGACGTTGCGTGCATACAAGAAACGCATCTAAATCCCAGACATAAGTTCGAGATTAAAGGTTACCAGACCTTCAGAACAGACCGAGAAGGGCACAAGGGTGGAGTCCTCACCCTAGTTAGAAATGGCATTCCAACCAAGCAGATGGAAGGAACAAAGGGAAACGCCGGCGCAGTTGAGATCATAGGCGTTCAAATTACGTGCAAAGACACACAGATCCTTCTGTACAATCTTTACTGTCCAAGTTACACGCCGCTGTCACTCGAAACAATGAATATCAGTGAGAATTCATGTATTGTGGTCGGCGATTTCAACAGCCGCTCGGAGAGATGGGGGTACCCCGAAACAAACAGTAGAGGCGTAGAGGTGGAAGACTGGGAGATCGAGAACAATATGTTCCTCATCAACGCTCCAGACGATCCACCAACTTTCTACTCGAGAACGTGGCACACAACGAGTACCCCTGACTTGGCCTTTGCAACAAGCGACATATCCACCAAAGTAGTCCGTACGGTTACCCACCAACTAGGGGATAGTGACCATAGACCAGTCAAATTGCAAGTAGACCTCAATTTCGTACCTGAGCCCAAAATGTGGTTGCCACGGTGGAACTATAAGAGAGCCAATTGGAAACAGTATGGAGCACTGACTGATGCAAATGTTGAACGAATCAACATGCATGAAAAGAAAAACATGCGAATCGTGGCAAAGGAACTGTCAGAAGCAATCCTGAAAGCGGCACGGGGAACCATTCCTAGAGGCGCACGAAAGGATTACAAGCCATACTGGACAGCAGAGGTTCAGAAGCTTGATAAAGACCTTGAGAAGACAAGGAGTGAGGCAGAACAGGCACAGTCAGTGGAGACAAATACTGTTTACAAGGCGGCAGCAGCAAAATACAGAAGAGAGGTCAAACGAGCGGCGAGACAGAGTTGGGTCAAAACAACCGAATCCCTGAACCTCGATAGGGACGGCCATAAACTGTGGAAGCTGGCCAAAGCGCTGAGCGATGAAAACACCAGCAGACCACCTATAGTCCTCGAACAAGACAAGAAGATGGCTTCGGGTAGGGAAGCAGCAAACATCCTGATGCAACAATATGCCGAAGTCAGCAGAGTAAGCATAGCAAAGGAAAAAGTTGATGCCACCAAGAGAAAAGCTCGGGCTCTCCAAGGCGAGCCAAGAAAAGCAGATAGTCACCTAACGGACACATTCACCAGTAACGAGCTGGAAGAGGCTTTAAGGGACCTGAAACCCAGAAAGTCGCCCTGAAAAGATGGGATCACCAATGAGATGCTTAAAAACTTGGGAACAGAGCAAAGGTCGCTCTACTGTCCGTTCTCAACATGTCGTGGAGAACAGGCATAGTACCACATGAATGGAAAGAAGCAATCATGGTACCCATCTTAAAACCAGGCAAAAATCAACTCGACCCAGCGAGTTACAGACCAATAAGCCTCCTAAGCTGCACGGGCAAACTTATGGAGCGCATGGTGAACAAACGCTTATCCTGGCACTTGGAAAGCAAAGGGCTGCTTATGGCACAACAAGGCGGTTTTTGGAGATACAGATCCACAGAGGATCAAGTAACCTACATTGTCCAGGAAATCGAGGATGGTTTCCAAGAAAGAAACAGACACTGGCTGTCTTGGTAGATATGGAGAAGGCATTTGACACAGTCTGGAAAGAAGGATTAAGGCTCAAACTCTCACCTCGGCGTAAAGGGAAGAATGTACAATTGGCTAGATAGATACCTAGAGAACAGAACAGCAAGGGTTCAGGTTCAGGGGTACAAAAGCATGAAGGCCACACTGGAGCAAGGAGTTCCCCAAGGAGGAGTGCTCTCACCGACTCTCTTTCTAGTCTTCGTCAATGACATTGCAACATGCCTCCCAGAACGAGTTCACTCTGCCATGTATGCCGACGACTTGGCAATATGGGTGCGAGAAGAGTCAATGCCCACAGCAAAAATCGACTGCAAGCTACGTTAAATAACCTTGAAGTGTGGTCAGCAAAGTGGAATATGAAAATAAATCCTTCAAAGACCACTTACACTGTGTTCTCCCAGAATAACAAGGATTACAAGAAAACGCTTAAAGTCAATGGGCAGAACCTTCCAGAAAATAAAACCCCAACGTACCTAGGAGTCACACTCGACAGAAAGCTGACTTGGTGCACCCAGATCGAAAATGCTACGGCAAAAGCGAGAGATAGGCTAACAATGATGCGTAAACTCGCAGGTTCCACATGGGGAGCAAACACCAGAATTCTCAAGACACTTTACTCTGGTAGAGTGCGACCGGTCCTAGAGTACGGTATGGCAGCGTGGAGCAATGCATCGAACAAGCAATTCGCAAAAGTGAGCAGCAGTCAAAACCGGACCCTACGCATTATCACTGGAGCCATAAAGTCCACGCCCATCAAGGCGATGGAGACCATCACAGGCATCCGACCAATGACTGACCGAAGGGACAAGAAAGTAGTAGTACTTGCGGAAAACTCAAACGGCTCAAATCTCATCCAATGCATGAAAGAATGTATGTATCCGGAAAGTGGAGAATACAGAGATCTAACTTCGTTAGAATCTCTAACGCACTGACCACAGACCATCCAGTCCTGTCCCAAAAGCACAGCCAAACCAATCCCTGCAATCGACAATTGTCCGCCATGGAAAACAAAAATGCCAGAACTAAAGGAATCAATCCCAGGCATACTGAGCAAAAGGGATCAAACAAACCTCGACAGAAAACTGCAGCAGAAGAGCACATAGAATCAGAGTAACCTGAAAATGAGTGGACGCACGTCTACACGGACGGATCGGCAAATAACGCAATAAGTGATGGCGGAGGAGGAATAGTGCTTAAAATCTCAAAGAAAGTCACGGTCAAGAAAGCGATTGCAACTGGCAAATACTCGAATAACTACCGAGCAGAGGCAGAGGCAATCAAAGAGGCGGCCGAAATGATCTTGGAGAGAAGAAACACTATACGCAACAAGGTCGTGATATTCACCGATGCTCTATCGGTCATCACGGCACTCAAATGCGTCGGCAAAACTGAGATGAATGAGCTCAAAACGTCCCTCGCTGAACTAACGAGTTCACTCAAACGCACCGTCATCCAGTGGATACCGTCACACTGCAACATTAGGGGAAACGAAGCGGCCGACAAGTTAGCCAAAGAGGGCGGGCGACTACCCCAGACTGATCTCGAGATCAGCTATGAGGAAGTCAAACAACCATCGGTTCGCACTATCGAAGCAAATGGTCAAAAGACCACCCGCAGTACAGACAGTGACGGATACTATGGCTCTCTCGCAGTGAACAAGTTGCCATATTTCGCCTCCGTACCGGCCACAACAAGCTCAGAGCCCACATGTTCCATAAATTTAAAATGGGCACAACTAGCCTGTGCCCATGCAATATGGCAGACATGACGGCAGAACACGTCTTGCAAGACTGTCAAAGTTTAGCAGGTATACGAAAAGAGTACTGGCCACAACACACAGAGCTTCGCGAAAAGCTGTACGGAGGAACGGAGTCCCTAAAAACAACAGTAAAATTCATGATAGAAGTTGGTCCATCAGGCTAGTCCGGGAACGCAAAGGAAAGGAAGGATTAATTTCACGGTATTCCCGATTTTAACTACTGCTGAATTGCACGTGGAGCGTACATAACTTAATCATTGTTCTTCTTTTGTCAGCACACTGTTACCGGCCTGTAACCCAGTGTCGTGGTTTTATGTATTTGTCTTGCGCTTCTCTGGTGACTTGTGTGATGGTTTTCTTAGTCCCTGGCAGAATTCAACATTTTTGTCAGCACACTGTTATCGGTTGTTAACCCAGTGTCGTGGTTTTATGTATTTGTCTTGCGCTTCTCTGGTGACTTGTGTGATGGTTTTCTTAGTCCTTTGGGGGTCTCTGTGGCTAAGTGGTTAAGCCATTTGCCTTGTGAGTCGAAGGTCGTGGGTTCAAGTCGGACGCGCCATTCTGTTCACGAGTGCAGTTTTTTCCATAGACCCTAGGATTGTTGCTGGAGCTACGGAGTTCGTGCTTTGTGCAATAATCTCGGCAGATGGAGTGCCATTTCTGCGGAGAGTCAATCCTTCGGCTTTAAAACCCTTTTTCTTAGCCCCTTGCAGAATTCAACTACGTTATATATCCACATTTTCCTCGGTCTGCCTCTGGCCATCCTTCCTGATTGTCTATTGTGGAATGCTTTATATGCAGTTTGGTCTGCTCGCATTCTTACTAAGTGGCCAAACCACTTCATTCTCTGTTTTGTTATATAATTCAAGCACGGTCTTGTATCTGATGCTGGTATTCGTTACTCTGTCGATTCTTGTGTTATTGGTGACTTTGTGGAGACATCTCATTTCGCATGTTGCTATTTTCTGTGTATGT
Organism: Arion vulgaris; assembly: GCA_020796225.1. Classification (NCBI taxonomy): domain Eukaryota; kingdom Metazoa; phylum Mollusca; class Gastropoda; order Stylommatophora; family Arionidae; genus Arion; species Arion vulgaris. The sequence continues at coordinate 11,714 of JADZMA010002278.1, forward strand.
TTCTTATTCGTTTTCCATATTTGACATTGGTAACATAGGATACTTAATGGATACTTAATGGATACTTAATGGATACCTAATGATTAACTGCCATTTATTGTCATGATTTTCTGTTAAATGTATAATTCACTTTTAGAGTAAATCATATTTCTCATTCTATAATCAATGTCTTTGATTGAATGATTGCTAGATTGCTTGATTGATAGGACCATCATCATTGCACTTCGGTAAGTAACCATGTGTGCTCCGATCTTTTTCTTACACAGGAAGATCTCAGAGGCAGTGCACGAACCCCGTAGCACTGGTGAGGGTCCCCAATGTAATTTAGAAGATGGTGAAAATATTGTGTAAGAACTTGATGTCTTTGTGAGCATTAACAGACACCTGTTATATTGTTTCTAGTAATTTAGTTATAAGCTATCATCTTACCATCAGGCTTACCTCGTTGATGTATTCCTCTCCGCTTCTCGTGAAGCATAGGCGTTAACAGTTGGTGGCCACTTTCCCAGTTTCTGGTAGTTTTTCTGTGGCTTCCCATGTTAGTCCCAACATCAATCAGTCACTCAAGAAGATTGTGTCTCTATATGTCTATTTAGGAAGTTCATTTTCCGTTGACCTTGCAGGTTCCACGCAAGAGATTATCTAGTGACACTCTGATGTGTCTTCTACAGGGTATGCACACACCATGACTATTCAAGAGATTATCTAGTGACACTCTGATGTGTCTTCTACAGGTTATGCACACACCATGACTATTCAAGAGATTATCTAGTACACTCTGATGTGTCTTCTACAGGTTATGCACACACCATGACTATTCAAGAGATTATCTAGTACACTCTGATGTGTCTTCTACAGGTTATGCACACACCATGACTATTCAAGAGATTATCTAGTGACACTCTGATGTTCTTGT
>JADZMA010002279.1:0-12629 GCA_020796225.1 Arion vulgaris
GGGTTGAAAAAACGTGTTACAGAAAAAAGGGTTGGAAAAACGTGTTACAGAAAAAGGGGGTTGGGAAGGGGCGTGTTAAAAAGAGGAGTTGAAAAAAAATTTTTGGGGAAAATGTTTTGATAATTTGATTAGTAAACAAATTTGGGGAAAATTTTTAAAAAGATTGTTGGGTGGAATAAAAAATGTTGGAGACTGAAAATTTTGAAAAATGAACAATAGATGTATGAAAACTATCATATAAAAGACAAAGATGAAGGTTTATGTCTGTCCCAATTTTTTGAATTTTCTGGAAACCCCAGAATTTAAAATGAAATTTGCAAAAAAGGTTGCTTTCATGATATTAAGGAAACTTTAAACTGATTTTTTGTACGTTTCTATAAGATTTCCCAACAACCACATCGCTTCCGTGTAGAAATCGCCGTTAGTGTCTATACATTTTTTCGCGTTCCCGGTGACGTGATGCCGCATCACGTTTTAAAACCCGGTGACGTCTTTCCATCCCCCGAATACTAACATATTTATGGTATTTCAAATTGTCATTCTGTATGCATAAGATGCGATGTATTTTTTTTACCCTAAAGACGACTTCAATCTCCCCTCGGACAATTTTTTTTCTTTTAAACACCTGAAAAAGTTAATAATTTAATAAATTTAATTTGCTAATTGTTTTTTTCCCCTTTTCATGGGGTTCAGTTGTATCAGGTTTACTGGCTCAAAATGGCTCATTTTTTAGGGGCCGGGAAGACCCGGGAAATAAAACCATTAAATTTTAAAATTTGGTTTAATTTAAAAAAATTCAATTTTTGAGAGGTTTGTATTTATTGTTTTACTAAATTGGAATGGGGACATTTTAAATTTTTTGTCAATTTCATTGGGCAAATTTTTTTTACCCGGTTTAACTGGAAATCAAATGGGACTTTTTTAAATTGTTTTTTGTAAACTTTCACGGGGAAATCCTGTTTATCAGGTTTTTTCTGACAATCGGAATGAGGGAAAATTTTTAAACTTATGGGGTCAACGGACAAAGTTTTCAAACCCAACAGGGAGAAAACAATTTTTTTTAATGGGGGTGAAGCCGATTTTTAACAGCGGGGGATGTTTCTTTAGGCTTTACAAATAGATTTAAACTAAATTCCTTGTAGAAAAACGAAATAACTGCTAGTATAAATATAAATAATCATGCAATTCAAACAGCATGATACAAACAGAAAATCAATTATTCACGAAGATGCATAAAATTTTAAACAGGTCAAGGACAGAGATAAATTTACAAAACTTTTTTCTACAATAAATTGAAAACTTTTAAATATTGCATATTTTTTTTTTATTTATTCTTTCTTTAATTTCTATATAAAAATCACAAAATATAACATTAAATGTATTTTTTTTAAAATTGAAACAATTTTTATAAACTATCTCTTTATATGAAAATATGTGTTTTTTTATTTTCTTTTTTCCCTTTCCCCCAATGAATGATGAATTTGGTTGTCCTCATGCCGTTGCGGGTGGGAACTATATTTTGCTTTCCCCGGGCCAGATGGTCGCCCTTGTTTTTTTATTTTCGTTTATTTTAAAAACCTAATATTGTCTATCCTTGTTTTTTAGTTTTCCCCTTTCCTAGAACTTGTTTTTTATTTATTGAATTGATTTGTGATTATTTGTTTTCCCATTCTCTTAAATTCAAACCATGCTTTTGTTAATTTTTAGAAAACCTGTATGTCCTGGTATCGTCTCCCAAGAGCCCCCTGAAAAAATGCCAGTACCGTAAAGGGAAGACCACAAAGAGGGGCGACGTCATTAAAAACCCTTAAAAATAACAATGTTTAAAATTGCTTCGTCCACAAATCCTTTAACCCCCCCCCACCCCCAACCCTTAAAAGGGTTGGTTGAAAAAAAAAGTGATGTTAGGGGTATTGTTTAATTTAGTTTCTAATAAAAAGAGGGTTTGGGATTAGCATGGGGGATATTGACTCGCCCAAACCCCCGACGTTCTGAGTTCGAATCAGCCGGATTTTGTCCCCATTGTTTGGGGAAATTTTTTTAAAAATTACATGGCACCAGTTCAAAAGCGATGAAAACTCTGAACGAAATCCTGAAAAAATCCAAACGGCGTTAAAAAGCGGGGGATGTTTCCCAAAACCCCTAAAAAAAGTCATCTTTTTTTAAAAGATAAAGTGAATAAATAAAACCAAATGTTTTCAATTCTCGAGTAAACTCGTCAGGACCATAGTGAATTCCATGTTGGATGGCCATTTTTTTGTGTTACTAAAACCCAAGCTGAAAAAAAAAAAAAATTACATTAAATTAACTGTTGAGACAAAAGTATACAGTGAAAAAGAAATCTGGCAACCCTTTTTGGACTGGTTCATATATCATGGGCCCTTTTATCAAGATGGCCGGTACAATAAAAACAACAGAAGGAATGACCGACGGTTTTTCCAACATCAGGGGTTAACAGGGGTTTTGTCCTCTCCCCTTTTTTCATTATGGATAAAATAACTCAGAAATCAAATTCAGATAAGATAAATAAATGAACTGCTGTTTGCAGATGATCAAATCCTGATACATCAAAATGAAAAGATCCCCCAACATCTTTGACACCTTAAAAAAATTTGTAAAACATGACTGAAAAACAACCATAAAACAAAAAAATGAAATGGGAAAAGAAAAAAATAAAAATCTGCATCCATTTTCCCAAACTAAAATAAACCAAGTGAAAAATTCAAATCAACTTTTTAAAAGAAGCTGGATAGAGGGGAAAGGGGCTAATACAAAAAGAAACTTTAAACCCCCAGCTGCCCCCTTTTAAGCCCCAAAATTTTAAGGCACAACTAGTGATAAAATTTTTTTCCTTTTTGAAAACATGGACATTTGGCAAAGCCATCAAAAATAACTACATGAAATGCGTTGCCTGGAAAAAATTAAACCAAAAAAAGCAGAATCACCAACTCAGCATAAAAAAAAAGTTGGCACAAAACCGTTTAATTCATAGATAAACAAGAATGAAGTGGTTTGGCCCCAATAAAAATCATCAAAATTCCCTTGAGTCTTCTACAACAGAACATCAGGAAAAAAAGAAAAGGAAGACCACGGAAAAATGGTTAGATGCAGCAAATCTTAAAAGGCAGAAAACAATCACCAAACCCCCAGAACCCCAAGACAAAAACGCTACGACACGGGGAAAAACCCCTGCAGTGTGACGACAAAGAAGAAAAAATAAAACAAAAAACCCATTTTTTTTTTTGGGCCCCTTATGTTCTTTTTTGTTTTTTTCTGGTGGGGTCTTTTAATTTTCGTAAAAACCCGGGGGTAATTTGGCCCAAACCTGCCCCAGCGGGTTTAACCAGATAGCGTTGGCGGATAAAGCTAAATCCCTTAAGCTAAACACATCATTTTTCCGATACAGAATTGGTAGGAGGCGTTAAATTTCCGGGGTACCAAAAACCGAAAATATACCAACATCAACGGGGTTTTCGGATTGACTTTTATTATGGTCTTGAATCTCTTTTTTTCCCCTATCTTTTTGACCCCTAATCGGAAAAGTTCTGGTATTCTTAAAAGTTATCTTTCTGATCCGGATGAAAGTTAATCAAATTTTAATTACTCTCTGCAAACCCGGAGAACTTCTTCATTCTATTTTAAGAAATTGAAAAAAAAACCCCCCAAAAATAAACCTCTAGATCGCACCCAAAAAATTTTCCTTCTTAAATATTTTGGCCTCCTATCAAATCTTAGACCATGGATCTCTAAAAATTCCTAAATCACAGGGTCTGCTCTGTCATTCCCCCACCAACTTGCCCGCGGTTTTTTTTTCAATCTCTCTCTTTTAGTCTCTCTTTCAATCTGCCGTCTGAATTCCATCCCCAGTTTTTATTTTCCGGCGGCTTCGCAATCTATACCCCCAAAAGATCAATGGGGGTTTTTTATTTAAAAACGACGTTCATTAAATTCAACTAATTTCATTGGTCTTTTTTCAACCTCCATTAATTTTTTGGTTTAATGTACAATCTTTTATCTTTTCTCGAACAGGGTTTCCCATCAAAAGAAAACAAATTTTCCCTTCTTTTAAATTTTCATTACCAAAAATTGCGTTTGTTCCAAATCTTCAATCATACTCTTGAATTTTGGCCTTTTCGTTTTTACAGACGGTAAATTTTAATGTTTACTGTGACGTTTAAATTTTCTTTCTCTTTTCGTTTGCTCTGCGTCTCTTCTAAAAAGCTCTGCCCCTTTCAAAATTTTGGCTTTCCCCCTCTGTCATCAGCTAGTCTTTCCCATGTCGGGACTAAAAAGTTTTCATTGGGGTTTTGGACATCTTTTATCGAGCAGTGGTCTGCCTGTTTTTTCCCCCAAAAGTTCGAGAACAACATTTTTTTTGGACAGTTTCCATTCTTCTCCATCCCCCAACCATTTTGGTGTCTCTGCTGACATGTCCATGAGGGAAGGGCGGGTTTTTGCTCTTCGTACTTGAGTTGGTTATCTTGTCGTCCAAATGATTTCATAATATTGGAACATCGATAATACGGATATATGTTTTTCTAAAAACCATTTAAAAATTTTTCATAAATTTTCTTGTTTTTTTTTCTTTCTTTAGACTTTAAGATTTTAAAGTGCTCATTCCTTTCCCCTTGGCATTTACAAAAATATCTTTTTTTCATTTCTCTGGTATTCCTCACTACTAAAATCGACTTTGGCTCTTCGGCTCAGTCCAGGGACATCTTTCCCTTCGTTCGATCCCGAACCCCTAAATCGGGCTTGCCTGTCCCCCGGAAATGAACCCGCTTAAAGGGGCTTGCCCTACCCAACCCCCTACAAACCCGTTAAAGGGGGGTCAAAAATTATCATGTCGAGTAATTAAATTTATATTTTATCTTAACTATTAAAACCCCTTTTTGTGTGAATTGAAAGTTAACATTGGCTGCGTAGCTGTTGTTATTTTTTCCCTTGTTAGTGGTCAAGCTCAATTAAAAGTACCGGGGAATTTTTTCAGAACGGATCTCGATCGATAGTCAAAAATTGGGTCCAGGTTGGTTTTTGGTTTTACTCTTGTTGCCTCCGGGCAGCCCAATGCCCTCTTTAGATAATAAGGTGTATACTATGGTTCCTTGATTCCCCCCTCCCTTTTTCCCCTCGGTGCCAGTTCTTTTTTTCAGGGATCCCAAAGGGGACTCATCGACCTAAACAATTAAACCCACCTTGCTTTTAAGGAATGGACAAAACATTTTTCCTGAAGGAAATGGCCCCCAAATTTAAATTGCTGGATCGATTCCATCTATTTTATGTCTTCACCCAATAAAAGCCGCAAAGGACCGAAAAAATGGGTGGGGGGAAAAAGTCGGGGGAAGAAAAGGCGCCGGCGTGATGTTGCCCACTTCACTCATCTTTCCGATAATCTAAAAAATGAGGTCCACCGTCTTCCCTATATTCCCTTTAAAAAAAGGGTTTTTTCTGGGAAAAAAAAAATTTCCTTTTGTAGAAAACACAGTCAAAGATGCTCTGTTTGGGCTTGTTGTTGTTTGTTTGATTGATTGATTGATTGATTTTTCTTTCTTTGCACTTCGGTGAGTAACCATGTTGCTTCAATCTCTTTCTTACCCAAAAATATCTAATGCAGTGAAACTCTCCCAGTGGTTCCCTTCCCCAAATTGGGATTAAGAATAAACCCTGTCACCTGCCATGCATGTCGTAAAAACAACGGGGAGGTTGGTCGGGGGGCTGGCTACCCCACCAAAAAACAAATGCTAAAACCACAAAGAAAATTAAAAGCTCAAGGAAGAAGAGGGCCCCCAAATGGGACTCTGAAGCGACTGTTTGAAGAAAAGGGGGCTGGACTCACCTTCTTCCCCGGAAATCTCGGAGGCAGGAATTCCCGTTTCAGCTGGAAAACCAGGTGCGGGACAGATATATGGACTGGTCCTGGGACTCGAAACCAGATGGACAAATCAGGACATCTAGACTTGAAAATATTTTCCCCCGGAAGAGAGGAAAGAAGCGCCCCCCAGGGGAAACATTGATGTTGACAACACAAAAGGTTTAATTGAATGGCCGGGGGGCCAAAATGATCGGGAAACTTTCAAAATCAATGAAAAAATTAAGCTGTATAATGCTCCCAACAAATGACAGAAAAAGAACAAATAAGAAGAGTTTTACAATAAGTTCAGGGTTATTAGGCAAATTTAAAAAAAAGGATCTTACTATTTTGAGAGATTTTTAATGAAAAGATAGGCAAAGAACAACAAACCAAGCCAGGGGCAAACACGGACAGAAATAAATAAAATGGAAGATGTTTGTGGTTTTTGCGCAAAAAACCATTGTTATAGGGAGTTTTTCAGCACAAAAGAACCCACACAGCTACATGGATATCCCAGCCCCGGACAGAAAACCAAATCGACCACATCTGCATAACAGGAAGTTAGAAGGTCCCTGTACGACGAAAAAGTATATAGGGGGCAGATGGGGCCCCATCACCTTGTTATAGCAAGGGGGAAAAAACTCAAGGTTCATGACGACCCCCATGGTAACAGGGTGAGAACAATGTGGGACATCTGAAGGGCAGAGGAAGGATATATTATTCCGTTTTCAACAATTGGCCCCCTAAGTTGATGAAAGTTTTGGGCCACTGGCATAAATTAAAAATGGACGCACTTAAAAACCCCCAAAAAAGATATGCCCCAAAAGGAAGGCTATCAAGTCAACGTTAATAAAATAACAGAAAAAGAGGGCAGAAACGCCTCTGTAATAGCAAAAAGATCGAAAAGGCCGCACCAAAAAAATCAAAAGAACAGGGGGTGAAAAGTAAAAAAGCAGATAAAAGAAAGTATATAGATACCCGGAGAGAAGCAGAAGAGGCAGCATTAAGGGGAACCGAAAGATTTTTCTAACACAAAAAAATTGACGGGGAAAAACCAACAAATAAATAAACCATTGGACAAGACTGGAAGTTATCCTTCAGGATGCAAGGGGGGCAGAACATTTCAAAGACCTTTTTTTAAAAGGTTCCCCCTGGACATAGATCATGCAAAAACTAACAATCGACTGTGCCCAAAAAAGTGAAATAAAAAACATTCTCCCAAAACCGAAATGGTAAAATACAGGCCCAGATAAAAAAATCTGACATCTTAACAGACATCTAATCTTGGAAAAATTGGGAGGAAGGGGGTCCAAAGCTGGGAATATATGTAAAAAACCAAAAAGGGGGTCTCCAGAATGCTCGAACTATGAGGGAAAAATTCTGTCTTTAGGCAAAATATGAATCTCATCCGGGGCTCAAAAAAACTACAGATGCATACTAAAGGGGTGAAAAAGCAGGGGTTTTGGGAAACAGTCCTCACGATCAAATATCCCTATTCGGGGGAGCAGAGCATCAGTGGCTCTTCCTCTACATAAACTGTGGACTATGAAAAAGGGTTCGTGCTTTGGGGAAACACTCGGCTTCACGCACGATGGGTCCCCAAACTAAATTTTAAAAAAGAAAATGTATAGAGACTGGGTGTCTCATGGGGAAAAAAAAAGGGCCTTCAAATAAAAAAATGGGTGTACAGGGGGTCCTTTTTCCCCCTTCCTTTTCCTTGGTTTTGGATAATGGAATCAACAACTTCAGGGGAAGAAATAATAAATGGAATGTGATCAATTGGAGGATCTGGGTTTTTTCAGATGATCTGGCCCCCCCTCTACAACCACAGCGGAGAGAAAATAACAAAACTGAAAATCTCACGCAACTGGCCGACTATTCAGGGGAAAACAAAAATCATGAAATTAAATCTGGTTCCAGGGCCCCAAACTTTTAAGGGTCACCACTAAAGGGTGGACACATTTTTCAACGGGTGTCGTCCTTCAAGGTGCAAATGAAGTGTTGGGGGTTTGAATACAAAAAGGCAAGATTTAAATTTTTGGGATTCTGAAGAACATATGGAGTTCAAAAATGATTAGGAATAAAAATAAAATGTTTTACCGATGTCAAGTCTGTCCTTCTGTATGGAGCAAGAAAAGGAGAACAACTAAAAGGGAAAACCCAAAAAAATTGCGCATTCATCAAAGTGCCTGCAGGAACTCCATCTGGATGGTTTGACGGAAAAAACCCGAGCTTGGGGTAGGAGGGAAAACCCGGTGGAAAGAGATAATGGAAAAGGGATGGATGGAAAACACTGGGAAAAACCCCCCGACACATCTGAAATTTGGAACCCCAGGGAAAAATAAAGAAGCAAAAAACCAGGGCGGAGTTAGAGATGGAATGGAAAAGGGAAAGGGGAAGTGGGGGAAACTGGAAAAGAATGGCCCGGATATGCGGGCTTGGGCCGTTTTGGACCTTGCCCCCCAGGGGGAAAAAAGGGGAAAAAATGTAGAAATCTGTGCCCGGGGTCTCGAAATTTTTTAAGATGGTAAAAATATTTTTAAAATTTTATGTTTAAACCCCTAAAATTTTCCCTACCTTTTTTTCCTGATTATCTCCCTTTTAAGTGTCAAAAATTTTTACGTCATAAAAAACCCGGACCACGTTTTTCGTGTCCCGATAATACAAAATTTTTTCACTGAGATCAGGGAAACTCGATCTCTGGAAAAATATAGATGGGTCCCAAAAAGAAAAGACCTTGACCTTTGGGGGAAAACAGGCATCTAACCTCCACGGATTCTGCTTGTTTATGATTCTACAAAGTTTTTTTATCCAGAACCACGTTAAAACCTTGTTGTGTCCTCTTGGTTAAGTGGGTTCCCTTTTCCGCGGGTGAAATGTGGGGTTGGGTCCCAACCCGGGCCTTCTTTTAAGTGCAGTTTTTTTGAAACACCTAATTTTTTCTGGTTGTGCTGTTGCAAACTCTCCAATTTGATTTCTTTGGAAAGGGCCAACAATATGTTAAACCCCGGGCAAAAAAAGTCAATCTTTCGGCTTTTAAATCTTTTATTTTTGTTTTATTTTACCCCAGTTTCCTTTTAAAATTTTTTTCTCCCCCATCTTATTCTTCCCACTTAAAAAAGTATAAACATGGTTTATTCCCTTTTCCCGGTAAATGCCTCCTTTATTTTTCATTCAATGTAATTAGTTTTAAAAAGTTTCTTTATCTGGATATTCCCTTTTAAAAAAAATGAATCCCCGCTGGTTTTATCATGGGCTCTCATTGGGGCCAGTGGGGTTTAATAAACCATTATTTAATGTAATAATATTTAAAAAAGTAAAATTCAAACCTTCAGGACAAATCCCCAAAACTTTTAACCTGTTTTATTTTCACATTTTTACGTTCAGTAGTTTTCCATTGCTTTCTGAACGTGTGGTTTTTCCCTTTCCCTTTTAAAAATCCGCGAAACAATTTTTAACCAAAAAGCCCAGTGATTCGAACCCGAACGTCGGGGGTTTAAAAACCGGTCCCGTCACTCCCCACGACCCAATAATATATAACCCAACCCAAAAAAAATGATTTTAAAATTTTTCCCCCTCCCCAAAAAAGATCATGAAGGGCCCCCTGGTTCTTTGGGGGAATCAATCAATCAATCAATCGTTCATGATTTGGAATTCTTATTTTAAAATTGGCTACATCTCAATCCCCTAGAGAGATTCCCTCCACAAAAATGGACCCTCGGAAAAACATCCCCGAAAAATGAGGAAACCCCCGGAATTTGCACACCCCTTCAAGGGAAAAAATTGCAGACACAACCCTGCCCCCACACATCCCTTGGTGTACGCAAAAAGTCCAGACGTAATCATTCAAAATGCATAGATGAGGGTAATACTTTAACTCTATCCAAGCATGTGACCCAACCCCCAACACTCTGCATATCTCTGGTGGCGGGTAGGTGAAAATAAAAACCCCTACCACAATCCCCTAACAGGTAGGGGTACATTTTAAGGTTAAAAGGGGGGTTTTGTTGTTTTTCGCGCCCCGTTTTTTTGCCTCAAAGGCACATTCTCAACAATAATTCCTCTTGTTTTTTTCGTCCCCCTTCGATCTTGCCCATCTATCACATTGGGGTCTAAATCAAAACGTCTCAGGGAACCTTTATGACATATATCAAACATTTCAGAACGTATGCGGTGGAAAAAAAGACACCCACCACCGGGGGAAATTAACAAGTAAAAAACCAAAAAAATTCCGGATGAAAAGATACACATACATAACACATCATGCTTTAAAATATACATAAAACCCCACACTCTGCGTATTGGCCCCTCCTCTCTCGTACTAAACTCTTGATTTGAATTACAGCAAAACAGTTTAAATGTGGTAGCCCATGAGTTCTAAAGTTTCCCTAGAGGTTTATTTTCGGAAGGGGAGGTTGTGGGAATTACATTAGATATATGTTTTTGTATAACAAAAATAAAATTAAAAATTTCCCTCTCTCCGTTATCTTACATGGGGCCTAAGTAATTTCTCCCCCACATTCCCGGGGAAACTCGCTCAATCTCCTCCATAAACAAGAATATTTCACCCTCCCCAAAAAAAGTTCGTTTCGGGGTCCCCCTTTTCCCCTCTATTTCTTGAATTTCATCCCCCAATCCTCCCGTATTCGTTGATCTTTTCTCCCCTGTGCCCAACATATCCCCATCTTCTTTTCTTATAACATTACTTATTTTTTTATTTATAACGGTTTCACTTGTTGCGACTTTCTCTGTTTTCTTTTTGTATACTGAAAATAAAAAAACAGAGGTTATGTTTCCAAAAACAAACCAGAATGTAGAATCAAAATAAATAACCCATAAAAAAAGTCCATCAATCAAGTATCGGGAACATTCAACATCAGAGGGAAGATGTAAAACAAGTTGGGAAAAAATAACTCGCAAAAAAATTTTATGAAAAGGGAAAAACATTAAATTCCTGTTACATTGCAAAAACAAATTTCCCCAGTATATATTAACCTTTTTTATTGCAGCAAATTGGACAATGAACAAACAATCTAAAATCATTGAAACCCAGGATGTGGTTTTTCATGAATGCTGAAAATTCCAAAGAAGAAAACAAATGAGGGGTTTTTTAAACAGACATACAAAATAAAATTATCAAAAAATAAGAATCAACAATACGGTTCTTCTGTAAATCATAATCACAATATAGATGGGGAAATGCGTAAAAAAAAATGTAGAATGGGGGCACGTATTAATAAAAACTTTTGTTTTACAAATACAAAAAAAATGACAATACCACAACTTTCGACCAAAAAAAGGGCTTTATCAACAAAACATAAAATCTGACGTAACTCAGAACACACTATAGATTTTAAAAAAAATTTTGGCCCTTTTGGGGTTTAAAATGGTTAAACCCTTTCCCTTTGGACAATTCGTAGGTTCGAATCGGCCCGCCCGCTCTGTTCACGAATGCGTTTTTCAGAGCCCCCTAGGTTTTGCTGGAGCTACGGTTCGTCTTTGGCATTCTCGGCATGGCGTGCCATTTCTGCGGAAAGGGGCAAACCCTTTGGGGGGTAAAACTTTTTAAATAAGTCAATCTTTCGCTTTCCCTTTAAAAAAGATAAATTAACGTGGCTCAATTAAAAAAAAAAAATTAAACCCATATAATCGGTAAAAGATAAATTAACGACGTTAAACAACATTTAAAAAACGAATAAAAATATGTGATTAAAAACAAATAACGAAATAAATAAAAAAAACTGTATGGAAAAAAATAAAAAACAATACAAAAATCAAAAAAATTTAAGCTCCATTTAACTAGACATATAAAATAAAAAGGCGAAGAAAAGTACTAAAACATAAAGTATTTAGCCCGGGGGGTCGAAAAATACCATATGAAATAAAGCGATTTCAAAACCTCGACTACGATCATCAGTGAAAATGATCGGATGGCAATACCCGGACGTCGCGAACCCCAAATGGGCAGTTCCATTGAAATGAGTTGCTACAAATCCCCAAATTGCGTATATCGGTAATTTTGGGCCCAAACGTAAATCAGCTTTTTCCTGTTTTTCGATATATGTTAGAACACCCTTAAGTGATCGTGTTTATTTTGGGCTCGCATTGAAACCATCTTCAATAACAAACCTAAAGGAAAGATCAGTTCGGTCTGTACACCAAACCTTTTGACGCCAAGCCCACTGGACAGTGCCAAAATGACTGGATTTAGACTTCAAGGCGGTTTTCCAACAATCCCCGACTTCTGTCCGTCTGTAAACCAAATTTGGGTGTTTTGGAAAATGAACAGGTCTCAAATCTGACAGGATAGACAAATGGGGAAAAAAATTTTTTCCCCCGTAATTATGGGGGGGGAAAGTTAAGATAATTTTTCTTTGTCCGGGGTCAAGTTTAATCAGGACAAACATACACAAAGATCCCCCCATAAAAGGGTCAGACTGGAAGGGTGGGAAATTTAGAAATTCTTTTCTGGGGATATTTTCTCAATTTTCGGGTTGGGGGTTGATGAATTCTCTGGGACAGGGGTTTGGGAAATTAAAAAAGGACAAAAAAATTTTGGGAAAGAAAGCTGGGGTGAGATATTAAAAAAAGGGGCCCTTTTAAAACCAAAAATATTCCTAAATTTTTTTGAAATAAGAGCTGTCCAGGAAAAAACCAGGAAAGAGTGACTTGAAGTTAGAGTTGGTGGGGAAAAGTAAGGCTAAGAAAGGGGAAGAAGGTGAGTTGAACATCTTCAACGAGAACTGGACAAACTTCCCCGTATTTTACATTAAAAAAA
>JADZMA010002280.1:0-12624 GCA_020796225.1 Arion vulgaris
GATCAGTCGTCACAGTAGATTGAAGTCGTCACAGCAGATTGAAGTCGTCACAGCAGATTGTCGCCACGCGGTAGACTGAAGTTGCTCGCAGTAGACAGTCGTCACAGTAGATTGTGTCACCGGCAGCAGATTGAAGTCGTCACAGTAGATTGAAGTTGTCACAGCAGACCGAAGCCGTCATGCAGATTGAAGTCGCCAGCAGACCGAAGTCGTCAAGCAGATTGAAGTTGTTTAGCAGATTGTGCTGTCACAGTAGATTAGCCGCCGCAGCAGACTAAAGTCGTCACAGCAGACTGAAGCCGTCAGCAGTAGACTGAAGCCGCTCACTGCAGATTAAAGCTGTCACAGACTGGCGCCGCCAGTAGGATTAAGTCGCTCGCAGGACTAAAGCTGTCGCAGACCGAAGTCGTCACAGCAGACCGGAAGTCGCTCGCTGGCAGACCGAAGTCGTCGGCGTAGATTGAAGTTGCTCGCGTAGATCAGTCGACACAGTAGATTGAAGTCGTCGCAGATCAGTCGTCACAGTAGACTGGCTGCGGCCTGCAGTAGATCGAAGTCGTCACAGTAGATTGAAGCTGTCACAGTAGATTGAAGCGTCACAGTAGATTGAAGTCGCCCAGACTGAAGTCGTCGCAGGATCAGTTGTCACAGTGATTGAAGTCAGCCACAGTAGACCGAAGCCGTCACAGATTGAAGTCGTCAGCAGTAGATTGTTGTCACAGCAGACTGAAGTCGTCATAGTAGACCAGGTCGTCACAGTAGACTGAAGTTGTCACAGTAGATCAGTCGCCGCAGACCAGTCGTCACAGTAGACTGAAGCTACCACAGCAGATTGAAGCCGCTCGCAGTAGACCAGGCTGTCACAGCAGATTGAAACTGTCACAGTAGATCAGGTCGTCGCGGTAGATTTGAAGTCGTGTCATAGTGACTGAAGTCGTCACAGCAGATTGAAGCGCCTGGCAGATTGAAGTCGCTCACAGTAGACTGAAGTCGTCACAGTAGATCAGGTCGTCACAGTAGATTGAAGTCGACACAGTAGACAGTCGCAGCGCTAGGATGGTCGCCACAGCAGATTGAAGTCGTCACAGCAGATCGGAAGTCGTCACAGCAGATTGATGTCGTCACAGCAGATTGAAGCCGCCCGCAGATCAAAGTTTAGTCGCAGCGAGATTAAGTCTGTCAGACCGAAGCCGTCGCAGACGAAGTCGTCGCGTAGACCGAACGTCGAGTAGACTGAAGTCGCTCATAGTAGACCGAAGTCACCGCGGTAGACTGTGCCGCTCGGTAGATTGAAGTCGTCAGCGGTGATCGAAGCTGGCCGCAGACCGGTCGTCACAGTAGATTGAAGTCGTCACAGAAACTGAAGTCGTCACAGTAGACTGAAGTCGTCGCGCAGACTGAAGTCGTCACAGTAGATCAGGTCGTCAGTAGACTGAAGTCACCGCAGCATATCAGGTCGTCACAGTAGACCGAAGTCATGCTAGAATAAACAAAAAAAGGGAATAAAGTCACGCCAGAATGAAGTCGTGACATTAGACCGAAGTCGTCGTTAGCAGACCGAAGCTGCCCATTTCTTCTTCTGAAACCCTTCGCCTATTGATAGTTGTTACTGCTATCTAGTTAATCCACAACACATATTTCATATTTGAATACTGAATTTATGTTACCAGTGGCAAACCTGGACGCTGACATCAAAATTATAGAAGACAATTAGTCCTGACAGAGATGAAGCGTCTACGCAAAATGTTGGGGAGGGACAAGAAGAGCGTTGATAAATTAATAGATCAGGAAAAAGTAGGTACAACATCAGTACTAAATCATCAAGAAACAACAATTAATGGTTCGGCAACAAAGCTGATTACTGACAGACAGTGCACCTAAAGACCGGCTGTAGTCTGATACAATTGATATAAAATAAAAGGCCGGCAAAGCAAAAGATGGACCTCAGAGATAACAGAGGCGATGAAAGACACTATTTATTAAGCGCACACAAAAAGTTTGTCAGAAAGCTTTTCAACCTGACGCTGAGGCAAACAGATTGGGGAAAAGAAAAAGAAAAAGAATATTGAATATTATGAGCTTTATTTTATTAGAGATGATGGTAGATATTCATACTGCGTGGTGATAGCAAAAGCTATGGGATTTAGGAGGGTGGGTGTTTTCTTACCCATTAGTGTCGCAGAGGTGACTCGGCACACGAACCTGTAAAACTCCGAGCTGCTCATCTTTTCGAACGGAGCTAGAATGAATTTTAAATCGGTGAAGCGTCATTAGCTGCATGAAGGTTCTACTTTTGATGCGATCATGGACGCTATCACTTTGATCTTAGCCAAAGACCGAGAAAATTGTCGAGCTTTCTTAATTTTTTGTAGATTCTGTATAGCGTAACTGGCTCGCGTAGCGACCATTTTATACCAGAAAGTAGCTCTCACTTTGATCCCTACCTGCTTAGCTAGACATGATCCCCTTGTCTGTTTCCAGAGTCACCATGAGGATCTTACTAGCGCCAGCTCACTAATCCCGACGCGACGTTGTCACTGGTGGTTTCCCTGACCCCCCGCCCTGCACTGTTCGATTCTATCTCAAACATAATGCTATTAAACAATAGAATCTCAACTTTATAGCTATGTATTATAATTATCTCCTCATTACTAAATCCACCTCAATATTTATATACATAATTATACGATTAGTTATCTTTCCTACTTTGAGATTTAATTTTAGTTATTCCCTGAAGGAAGATGAAATTATCTCCATTATTTATTTTGTCCCTTGCGCTGATATCAGTGACGTTTGAGAAGGATTTGTGAAATAATTTTAGAATGGAAAACTCATTAGTATGGTTGATTGAAACACAGTTCGAGAATTTTTTAAATAGCACAGAAAAGATCAAGTAATGTGCGGTGGTGGAGAGCACTGAGAATGCGATACAAAAGAGGAGACTTTCGTACATGATGTCTATTTTGGTATAATGTTTGATGTGCCATTTTTTTGTTTCTAAGTTGGAATGGTGGTGTTTGTTCGTTTATGCACACATTTTAACGTGTTTACTGAATCTACAAGGATGTGTTGTTGTACCAAAGTGACATGGTAAAAGCGGTATAGTATTAAAGTGTTTTTAATAAAAGTGGATACGCGGATTTTTTTAAATATAGAGTTGCGGTCTCATTAAAATGTGTTAGTGTGTTGTTTTTGGCTATATTGATGCAATATGATGTTAATTTTTAATTAGAACTTGAACAGATGGCAATTTTAGAATGGATAATCGAATATAGATAAAGAATTTTAATTAGAACTCATGATACAATCACTTAGAATCTTGGGATATGATGTTAATTTAATTAGAACTTGAATATGATGTTAATTTTAATTAGAACTGAATATGATACAATTTTAATTAGAACTTTAATATGATGTTAATTTAATTAGAACTTGATATGATGTTAATTTAATTAGGAACTTGATATGATGTTAATTTAATTAGAACTTGGATATGTGTTAATTTAATTAGAACTTGGATATGTCGTTACATATTATTATTAAAATCTATATGTGTTGTTGTTTTGTTGTGGAGACGAGTTGGTTTTAATGTAAATAGTAATACGTTATGTTGTTAAAAATGTATTAGTTGATCTGTTGTAATGCAAAGAGCAGATGTATCAGTTTGCATTGTAAAAGTAGATGGAGGTGTACAGGCTGGTCAAAAGTGACAGACATGTATTATTACCAAAAGTGAGACAGATATGTATTAGTTTGATCAGTGTTTGAGACAAGATTATGTATTATTTACTAAAAGTGAGACAGATATGGCTTGCTCACTAAAAGCAGATATGCATTAGTTTCACAAAAGTGAGATATGGATAGGTTGTTTAAAAGTAGATAGATGAGTTTACACGAAAAGTAGATATTTACTAAAAGAAGAGGTAAGGTATTAATAAAAGTGAGATATGTATTGCTTAATAAAAGTGATATGTATTAGTTTCATTAAAAGGGAGATTGAGGTGTGTATTACTACTAAAAGTGAGACATGACATGTATTTAGTTTACTAAAAGTGAGATATGGTATTAGCTTACTAAAGTGATATGTGAATAGTTTAATAAAAGGAGACAGATATGTATTAGTTTACTAAAGAGATATGTAATAGTTTCATTGTGCAGAGACAGATATGTATTAGCTTACTAAAGTGAGACAGACATATTAGTTTACCAAAAGTGAGACAGATATGTATTAGTTTACTAAAAGTGAGATATGCATTAGTTTTACTAAAAGGAGACAGATATGTATTAGTTTAATAAAGTGAGATATGTATTAGTTTACTAAAAGTGACATATATTAGTTTACTAAAAGTGAGACAGATATGCATGAGCTAAGAATGGGAAGAGGATATGTAATAGTTTACTAAAAGTGAGATATGTATTAGTTTATTAAAAGTGAGATATGTATAGTTTTCTTACTAAAAGTGAGATACATTAGTTTACCAAAAGTAGAGGCGATGAGTTTATCAAAAGTGGAGTAGGGTTAGTTTACTGCATGAGACATTGACAGTTTACTAAAAGTGAGATATGTATTAGTTTACTAAAAGTGAGATATGTATTAGTTTACTAAAGGAGACAGATATGCATTAGTTTACTAAAAGTGAGATATGTATTAGTTTACTGAAAAGTGACACATGTATTGCTTACTAAAAGTGAGACAGGATATGTATTAGTTTTTGATTAAAAAGTGAGATATGTATTAGTTTACTGGGTGTGAGATATATGTATTAGTTTACTAAAAGTGAGATATGTATTAGTTTACTAAAAGTGAGATATGTATTAGTTTACTAAAAGTGAGATATGTATTATTACTAAAAAGTGAGATATTATGTATTAGTTTACTAAAAGTGAGGATATTTATTAGTTTACTAAAAGTGAGATATGTATTAGTTTACTAAAAGTGAGATATGTATTAGTTTAGCTAAAAGTGAGCATGATATATTAGTTTACTAAAAGTGAGATATGTAATATTTAATGAAGTGAGACAGATATGTATTAGTTTACTAAAAGTGAGACAGATATGTATTAGTTACTAAAAGTGAGGATATGTATTATTACTAAAAGTGAGACAGATATGTATTGTTTACTAAAAGTGAGATATGTATTGGTTTACTAAAAGTGAGACAGATATTTATTGAATACAAAGAGACAGATATGTATTAGTTTACTAAAAGTGAGACAGATAATGTATTAGTTTGACAAAGTGAGATATGTATTAGTTTACAAAAGTGAGATATGTATTAGTTTACTAAAAGTGAGACAGGTATGTATTAGTTTACTAAAAGTGAGATATGTATTAGCTACTAAAAGGAGATATGATGTTATTTACTAAAAGTGAGATAGGTATTAGCTGTGGCTTAAAAGTGGATATGTATTAGTTTGGCTGCAAGTAGGATATATTAGTTTACTTATATGAGATATATTAGTTTACTAAAAGTGAGATATGCATTAGTTAATAAAAGTGAGACAGATATGTATTAGTGATTAAAAGTGAGACAGATATATTAGTTTACTGAAAGGGAGACAGATATGTAATAGTTTACTAAAAGTGACAGATATACATTAGTTTACTAAAAGTGAGACAGATATGTATTAGTTTACTAAAAGTGAGATATGTATTAGTTGAGACTAAAGGTGAGATGATATGTATTAGTTTACTAAAAAGGAGACATGTATGTATTAGTTTAATAAAGGAGACAGGATATGGGCTTATTTTACTAAAAGTGACAGATATTTATTAGTTTACTAAAAGAGATATATTAGTTTAATAAAAGTGAGATATGTAATAGTTTTATTAAAAGAGATATGTATTAGTTTACTAAAAGTGAGATATGTATTAGTTTACTAAAAGTGAGATAGATATGTATTATTTACTAAAAGGATAGATAAGGTATTAGTTTACTGGGTGTGAGACAGATATTTATTAGTTTACTAAAAGTGAGATATGTATTAGTTTACTAAAGGAGATATGTATTAGTATATACAAAAGGAGATACATGGCTATTACTAAAAGTGAGATATGTATTAGCTGCTTACTAAAAGTGAGATAGATATATTAGTTTCATTAAAAGTGAGATAGATATGTATTAGCTACTAAAAGTGAGATAGATGATGTATTGGTTTACTAAAAGGAGAAGGATGTATTATTTACTAAAAGTGAGATATGTATTAGTTTATTAAAGTGAGATATGTATTAGTTTACTAAAAAAGTGAGATATGTATTAGTCATTGCAAGTGAGATAGGATACATTGGGGTAAAGTGAGATAGATATGTAATAGTTTACTAAAAGGAGATATGTATTAGTTTACTAAAAGGAGATAATAGTTTACTAAAAGGAGACAGATATGTATTGAAGGCATTAAAAGTGAGATATGTATTAGTTTAATAAAAGAGATATGCAATAGTTTACTGGGTATGAGATATGTATTAGTTTACTTAAAAGTGAGATATGTATTAGTTTACTAAAAGTGAGACAGATATGCATTAGTTTGTTTATATGGAGAAGGTAATAGCTTCACTAAAAGTAGACATGTATTAGTTTACTAAAAGTGAGACAGATATGTATTAGTTTACTGTGTTTATATGAGGTAGGAAGGAAGGGAATAAAAAGGGAGGTGTATTACTTACTAAAAGTGAAACAGATAGAGTATTAGTTTCAATAAAGTGAGACAGATATGCATGAGTTTTTGTCAAAAGAGACAGATATGTATTAGTTTACTGCGCGGATACGTATTAGTTTACTGCAAGTGAGATATGTATTAGTTATTAAAAGTGAGATATGTAATAGTTTACTAAAAGTGAGATATGTATTAGCTTACTAAAAGTGAGATATGTATTAGCATACTGTGTGAGACATGTATTAGTTTACTAAAGTGAGACAGACATGTATTAGTTTTACTAAAAGGATATGGTTAGCGGGCCAAAAGTGAGACAGGTATGTATTAGTTTTTACTAAAAGTGAGACAGATATATTAGTTTACTAAAAGGAGATATGTATTAAGCCATTAAAAGTGAGATATGTATTAGTTTAATAAAAGTGAGATATGTATTGAAGCTTACTAAAAGTGAGATATGTATTAGCTTACTAAAAGTGAGATATGTATTAGTTTACTAAAAGTGAGATATGTAATATTACTAAAAGTGAGATATGTATTAGTTTACTGAAAGTGAGATATGTATTAGTTACTAAAAGTGAGATATGTAATAGTTTACTTAAAGTGAGATATGTAATAGTTTACTAAAAGGAGATATGTATTAGTTTACTTTAAAGTGGATAGAAGTAGGTTGTAATAAAAGTAGATATGTATTAGTTTACTAAAAGTGACAGATATGTATTAGTTTACTAAAGTGAGATGTAATAGTTTACTAAAGTGAGATATGTATTAGTTTACTTAAAGTGAGATATGTATTAGTTTGACTAAAAAGTATAGAGGGTGTAGCGAGTTTCACTAAAAGTGAGATATGCATTAGTTTACTAAAAGGAGACAGATATGTGGCTTTTTGATTTATCAAAAAGTGAGATTAGTATGTATTAGTTTACTAAAAGTAGACAGATATGTATTAGTTTACTAAAAGGGAGATTGATATGTATTAGTATACTAAAAAGGGAGACATGATATGGCTATTTCATTAAAAGGGAGACAGATATGTATTAGTTTACTAAAGTGAGACAGACATGTATTACTTACTAAAAGTGAGACAGATAAGGTATTAGTTTTTACTTAAAGTGAGACAGATATGTATTAGTTTACTTATATGGTAGCAGATATGCATTAGTTTTACTAAAAGTGAGACAGATATGTATTAGGTATACTGAAAAGGAGATATGTATTAGTTTACTAAATGGAGATATGTATTAGCTTTACTGTGGTAGACAGATATGTATTATTTACTTAAAGTGGGAGACAGATATGTATTATTTACTAAAAGTGAGACAGATATATTAGTTTACTAAAAGTGAGATAGATATGTATTAGTTTACTAAAGTGGAGACAGATATGTATTAGTTTATTAAAAGAGATATGTATTTAGCATACTAAAAGGGAGATATGTATTATTTACTAAAAGGAGATAGGTATTATTAATAAAAGTGAGGTATGTATTAGTTTACTAAAAGTAGAGATGTATGAAGGAGATGGTAAGGGAGACAGATAAGGTATTGTTTAATAAAAGTGAGACATGTATTAGCTACTAAAGTGAGATATACATTAGTTTACTAAAAGTGAAAGAGATATGGTATTAGTTTTACTACATGAGACAGATATGTATTAGCTTACTAAAAGTGATATATTAGTTTACTAAAAGGAGACAGATATGTATTAGTTTACTAAAAGTGAGACAGTAATAGTTTACTAAAAGTGAGATATGATTAGTTTAATAAAAGAAACAGATATGTATTAGTTTTACTAAAAGTGAGACAGATATGTATTAGTTTACTAAAAGTGAGATATGTATTAGTTTACTAAAAGTGAGGTATGTATTAGTTTACTAAAAAGTGAGACAGATATGTAATAGCTTACAAAAGAGACAGGCATGTATTAGTTTACTAAAAGTGAGAC
This sequence comes from Arion vulgaris, assembly GCA_020796225.1. Taxonomy (NCBI): domain Eukaryota; kingdom Metazoa; phylum Mollusca; class Gastropoda; order Stylommatophora; family Arionidae; genus Arion; species Arion vulgaris. The sequence continues at coordinate 8,596 of JADZMA010002280.1, forward strand.
AGATATGTATTAGTTTACTAAAAGTGAGATATGTATTAGTTTATTAAAGAGATATGTATTAGTATACTAAAAGTGAGATATGTATTAGTTTACAAAAAGTAGGGCAGATATGTATTAGTTTACTAAAAGTGAGATATGTATTAGCTTACTAAAAGTAGACAGGGTATGTATTAGTTTACTAAAAAGTGAGACAGATATGTATTAGTTAATAAAAGTGAGACAGATATGTATTAGTTTACTAAAAGTGAGATATGTATTAGTTTACTAAAAGTGAGACAGGTATGTATTAGTTTACTAAAAGTGACATATGGATACTACTAAAAGTGAGATATGTATTAGTTTACTAAAAGTGAGATAGATATGTATTAGTTTGTTAAAAGGGACATATGTATTAGTTTAATAAAAGGAGACAGGTATGTATGAAGTTTTACAGTGACATATGTATTACTTATTAAAAGTGAGACAGGTATATTACTTGATTGAGTGACATATGGAAGAGTCATTGGGTAAGTACATGTATTAGTTTACTAAAAGTGAGATATGTATTAGTTTACTAAAGTAGGGCATGTGGTGTATGAAGGGAAGGAAAAGGAGACAGGCATGTATTAGTTTACTAAAAGTGAGACAGATATGTATTAGTTTACTAAAAGTGAGACAGGTATGTATTAGCTATCAAAAGTAGAGATACATTAGTTTTACTAAAAGTGAGACAGATATGTATTAGTTTACTAAAAGTGAGACAGATATGTATTAGTTTATCAAAAGTGAGACAGATATGCATTAGTTTACTAAAAGTGGAGATATGGTTTAGTTTACTAAAAGTGAGATAAGGGTATTGCCTACTGAAAGTGGAGATATGCATTAGCTTACTGGGAAGATATGTATTAGTTTACTAAAGTGAGATATATTAGTTTACTAGCATGTGGATGTAGATATGAATAGTTACAAAGTGAGATATGTAATAGCTTACTAAAAGAGACAGGTATGTATTAGTTTACTAAAAGTGAGATATGTATTAGTTTACTAAAAGTGAGATGATGTATTACTACTAAAAGTGAGATATGTATTATTTACAAAGTGAGAGGCGTATTAGTTTACTAAAAGTGAGACATGTAATAGTTTACTAAAAGTGAGATATGTATTAGTTTAATAAAAGTGAGATATGTATTAGTTTACTAAAAGTGAGATATACATGTATTATTTACTAAAAAGTGAGATATGTATTAGTTTACTGGGAGTGAGATAAGGATGTATTAGTTTACTAAAAGAGACAGATATAATAGTTTACTAAAAGGAGATATGTATTAGTTTAATAAAAGAGGAGGGTGTATTGTTTCATTAAAGTGAGATATGTATTAGTTTCTAATAAAGTGAGACAGATATGTATTAGTTTACTAAAAGGAGATATGGTTAGTTTACTAAAAGTGGAGATATGGGCTAGTTTACTAAAAGTGAAACAGAGAAGGCATGTTAGTTTACTGCAAGTGAGACAGATATGTATTAGTTTACTAAAAGTGAGATATGTGGCTATTTACTAAAGTGAGATATGCATTAGTTTACTAAAAGTGAGATATGTATTAGTTTACTAAAAGTGAGATATGGCTAGTTTACTGCGCGAGATATGCATGAAGTGTAATAAAGTGAGAGGATAAGCGCATAAAAGTGAGACAGATATGTATTAGTTTTACTAAAAGTGAGATATGTATTAGTTACTAAAAGTGAGATATGGTATTAAGTATACTGTAGTGAGACAGATATGTATTGAAGGCTTTACTAAAAGTGAGATATGTAATAGTTTACTAAAAGTGAGACAGGTATGTATTAGTTTACTAAAAGTGAGACAGATATGTATTATATAATAAAAGTGAGACAGTGATATGTATTAGTTTACTAAAAGTGAGATGATATGTATTAGTTTATTAAAAGTGAGATATGTATTAGTTTACTAAAAGGAGATATAATAGTTTACTAAAAGGGAGATATGTATTAGTTTACTAAAGTAGAGAGGTATTAGTTTTAGCTAAAAGTGAGAGATATGTATGGTTTACTAAAGTGACATATGTATTGAAGTATTAAAAGGGAGACAGGTATGTATTAGCTTACTAAAAGGAGGCAGATATGTAATAGTTTACTAAAAGTGAGACAGGTATTAGGTATACTAAAAGTGAGACAGATATGTATTAGTATACTAAAAGTGAGATATGTATTGTTTAATAAAAGGGAGACAGATATGTATTAGTATCAAAGAGACATGTAATAGTTTACTAAAAGTGAGATATGTATTAGTTTACTAAAAGTGAGACAGGTATTTAGTTTTTCAAAAGGAGACAGATATGTTTAGCTTACTAAAAGGGAAAATATGTATTAGTTTACTAAAAGTAAAAATATTAGTTACTAAAATGGGAAAAATGTATTAGTTTACTAAAAGTGAGATAGTATTAGTTTACTAAAAGTGAGATATGTATTATTTACTAAAATGGAAAATATGTATTATATTTAAAAGGAACAGTATGTATTAGTTTACTAAAAGTAGACAGATATGTATTAGTTTTCTAAAAGTGAAGACAGATATGTATTAGTTTCATAAAAGTGGAGATATGTATTTGTTTACTAAGTGAGATATGTATTATTTAAAAGTGAGATATGTATTAGTTTACTAAAAGAAGATATGTATTAGTTATAAAAGTGAGATAGTATTAGTTTATAAAGTGAGATATTATTAGTTTTTCTAAAAGTGAGATATGTATTAGTTTACTAAAAGTGAGAAGTATGTATTAGTTACTATGAGACAGATATGTATTAGTTTACTAAAAGTGAGACAGATATGTATTAGTTACTAAAAGTGAATTTTGTATTATTATAAAAGTGAGATAGTAATTTGTTTACTTAAAAGGAGATATGTATTAGTTTACTAAAAGTAGATAATGTATTAGTTTACTAAAAGAAGTATGTATTAGTTTACTAAAAGTGGGCTATGTATTTTATAAAAGGAGAATATGATTAGTTTACTTAAATGTTATTACAAAAACATATGTATTAGTTTACTAAAAGTGAGATATGTATTGTTTATAAAAGTGAGAATATGTATTAGTTTACTAAAGGAGAAGATGTATTAGTTTACTAAAGTATGTATTGTTACTAAGTGAAAATGTATTGTTACTAAAAGTGAGAATGTATTAGTTTACTAATGAGAAATGAGTTTGGTTATGTAGGCAATAGTATTAGTTACTAAAGGGAAAATAGTATTAGTTATTATGAGATTATTTACTAAAAAGGGGATATGTTAGTTTTAAAAGGGAAAATATGTATTATTACTAAAAGTGAGACAGATATGTATTAGTTTACTAAAAGTGAGATAGTATGTTACTAAAGTGAGACAGATATGATTTTTTACAAAAGGAAGTATTAGTTTACTAAAAGGAGACAGTATGTATTAGTTTTTTAAAGTGAGACAGGTATGTATTAGTTTACTAAAAGTGAGACAGGTATGTATTAGTTTACTAAAAGTGAGACAGGTATGTATTAGTTTACTAAAAGTGAGACAGATATGTATTAGTTTACTAAAAGTGAGACAGTATGTATTTTTTACTAAAATTTAGAATGTATTGTTTTAAAAGTGAGGGTATGTATTAGTTTACTAAAAGTGAGACAGATATGTATTAGTTTACTAAAAATGAGAAGATATGTATTTTACTAAAAGTGAGACAGATATGTTTAGTTTTTTTAAAAGTGAGACAGATAGTATTAGTTTACTTTAAAAATGAGACAGAATGTATTAGTTACTAAAGTGAGATATGTATTAGTTTACTAAAAGGAGATATGTATTAGTTTACTAAAAGTGGGGACAGTATGTATTAGTTTACTAAAGTAGATATGTATTAGTTTACTTCAAAAGTGAGATATGTATTAGTTATAAAAAAGGGGAATGTATTAGTTTACAAAAGTGAGAATAGATTAGTTTACTAAAGTAAAGAATGTTTTAAAAATAATATGTATTATTTTCTAAAGTGAGATATGTATTAGTTTACT
>JADZMA010002281.1:0-12624 GCA_020796225.1 Arion vulgaris
ACTGTCAGTACTTGGGTGGATCCCTTCGGGGCTTGGGATCCGGCGCTGCTCCGCCTGGCAGCAGTCCACAGGAGCAACCCCATATCTAAGTAAATATCTGAGCATGTCACTAACCGTATTGTGCGTTGATGTTTTTTTCCATTTCTGGTGCCACGCCATTCTGGCTGACATGTCCGTCTTCAGTGGGAAGTTAGAGTCTTCCTATCCATGTCCTGGCTCTTCCCAACACTGCCTGCCAGGCATCAGAGGTTTTAGGAGTTACCTTCTCCGCTTTTTTTTAAACCAAGGTGAGCTCCTGGTGTGATCTTGGTGGGGTCTGGACTTGTCCACACAAGGTGGGCCAAGCATCCGCTTCACCTATCAGGATCACACCTCCCCAGGGGTTTTGTCTGGCTTACCCCAGCCATAGCCTGGTATTTTACCCCTTCCGGCATTAGGGCCCAGTTATAGCGCCGGGACTCGCTTTGTCAGAGCCGTGTTAGTTTAAACAGGGAGCACCACGTGAAGGTACAGGTTGACTTGACTGCAGGCATTTCTCATTATTTAGATGAGGCCTATAACAGTCCTTGCTCCCCAAGTGAATATATAACTTATATATATGAAGCAAATACACATATAGATTACAAGGCATGAGATGAGAAAGTACTAGGAAGCATAGGAATGTAATGCGTTGAGCCCAAGAGGTCGCAAGGTGCCATACAACGAAATAAAACGGTTCTCCGCGTGAATTTACTAACAATGACACTGGGGAAACGAGTCTATAAGTCTCTCGCGGTGCTATAATGAACCAATACTTATGTATGGCAGCGAATCATGGACAATGAACAAACAATCAGGAGTCTCTGGCTGAGTGGTTAAGTCCTTAGCCTTGCGAGTCGAAAGTCGTAGGTTCGAATCCGGACCGCGACCTTCCGTTCACGAGTGCATTTTCCCCAGAGACACCTATGATTGTTGCCGAGGCTACGGAGTTCGTGCTCTGTGCAATACTCTCGGCAGGTGGCGTGCCTTTTTCTGCGGAGGGGGACCGAGCCAAAAGGGGTAAAACAAGGTGCACTGTGTATATCATAGTGATAGAAAATAGGATAGAAAATAAGGAGTTTGAAGAGACCCTGTAGAAGCACAAGAGCCAATGAATATGATCAATAAATAAACAGTGAAGAAGTATTAGATGGTCACGGAAAAGCAAAACAAATTATCAAGCACAAGATTCGAACTACAAACCCTTATTTCTTATGGCACCCATTGCATAGCCCTACAGACGAACTTTTCTTAAAGAAAACAGCCAACTATCTCACCTATAAGACCATAGATGGTAGCATGGTCAACTTCAACAATGTTTCTGTTACTCTTGGAAGGGAGTGTAGACAAGGGGACAATGTCAAGACTGAACTCAGTTAAACAGTTGATAGCAGATAACGCAAGTGATGATGATGATAATGATGATGGTGTATAACAATGGGTTGTATCCCGTTGAATATGAAGTCAGAATGTGGTGTCCTAGCTAGCGCCCATGGTAGGGTCATCATTGGAGAATGAAATACAGGACAACTACTTCCAGTATGAGGATGGATGTTTAGGCCATTAATGCTGTCATTTAGTGAATCTCTGGAACTTCGTGTACTTGGTCCAATGTTGTGTCCGACTCTTGGTTGATGCATCGGTAGTAGGCCATTAATGCTGTCATTTAGTGAATCTCTGGAACTTCGTGTACTTGGTCCAATGTTGTGTCCGACTCTTGGTTGATGCATCGGTAGTAGGCCATTAATGCTGTCATTTAGTGAATCTCTGGAACTTCGTGTACTTGGTCCAATGTTGTGTCCGACTCTCCGGTTGATGCATGGGTAGGTTCAAAAACGGCAGGTTGCGGCATGAGTGGATGTCTTCTACTACGGCTTCCAATCTCCAGATGCTTATGTGGATCTACTATCGTGAACATGCGGGTTTTCGACAGTGAGAGAGTGGACAATCTTGCATAAACAGCATAGATTATTGGGGCGTTGAAAATGGATAAAGAGGATGGCCCTCAGTTTCTCGAATATCGTTTGTTAAATTAAGATATTAAAATTGATATTGAATCTATCCAGCGATTGAAAGAGTTTGAAATTATACGTTGTACAAGCAGAACTGGACGCTGGGGCGGGGGGCAGAGTGAGAAGTGTGTTTAACCAGTGAGCAACGTAAACCATCAGTATGCATGACCTTTGACATCTGTTAAGCGGGAGACTTAGCGATTATGGATCTGTCCGCCGTGCTATATTGGTTCAGCAACAGATGACCAATAACCAGGTTACTCTGTTTGTATATGTGTGTCTATATGTGGGTTACTATGTGTGGGATGTTTAGGCAACAAATCCATATGTGTGTATTAATGACTTTGTGTAGCAGTAAGTTCAAATGCATGTGTGTAATATGATCTGTGTATGTATGTACCTGGTATACACACGTGCAAACTAACTACACCGCATCCTGTATTGTGACCCACCAAATACACGAGTCTCTCATCTTCATCATTTGAAAACCTTCACTACAACACCACTAATATCCGGCTTCTTCAATATCCGTGTTTCTTCCCCAACAACCGATAAACATTAAACACAATCCTTGTTTGAGACCGACGTTTGAATAAAATTAACACTTTTAGAATTAACTTGTTACATTTAGCAACTTAAAAAAAACAGCAGTAATATCAATTTAACGTTTTGGTGCGCTTCTATTTTTAACACTTTTTTACTAAGTAATTTTCAGATTTAGTTATATTATCTAAAACACTTTTTTACTAAGTAATTTTCAGATTTAGTTATATTATCTATAACACTTTTTTACTAAGTAACTTTCAGATTCAGTGTTCCGTGATCGTTTAATAATGATATGCGATGATAGTTAATCAAGTATTTTTCTTAACTTATGTAACACCGTAGTGTACATGTTTTTATCTGTTTCGATTTGATAGCGTCAGACGAGTCATGTTTGAGATGTTTTGTGACAGAAAAATGATCTTTTTTCTGATTTCTTTATTTTTGATTTAAGAGATGTATCCAGGGAGTGAGGAGTTGTGATTCAGACAAGCCTAGACTCACAGGCATATCGATATTCTCTAACGGACTAAAGTGATCGCGTTTTGTCTGCAGACTGCTTGCTTCCTCGTGACTGAGTGAGCACCAGTTTCGTCAGATTGTTCTATTTGTGTCCGTCGAGACACTTCTACATTTGCCATTCTGGAGCTAGCTCTCAGTTCAGACCCGCGTTTGGCGGATTCCAGCTGTCACGTGGTTATGTCAGATGACTTTCTTACACCAGTGGACAGTCCACCTTCCAATGAGGTTGGTAGTGTGTTGTTTGTTTTGTCTATTTGTCATTAGTCCTAGGATTAATATGCATCTTGTAATCTATGCTTACATTTGCTGCTCATCTTTTTTTTTGGTAACTGACTTGCACAATACTGTACCATTATTCTCCCTATCTGTCTGTCTCCCTTTGCCTTTTATCTCTCTTTGCCTATGCTCTCTCTCTCTCTTTCTCCTCTTTCTATCTCTCTAATTGCCAGTTGATTTTGGTAAGCTACATATTTCGCTTTCCACTACTCTTTCTTATTTTTATAACTTTCTTGTGTCCATCCTCTTCTCTTTGATAAATATATCATATCTTTCCGTTGACTTCTTTTTGTTTTGAAATCCTACCTTAACATTACCTTTTGTCTATCCCATTCCTTTACATTTACTTCACCTTGTCTTTCTCTCTCTGTCTCTCTCTCTGTCTCTCTCTCTCTTTCTCTCTGTCTCTCTCTGTCTCTCTGTCTCTCTCTCTCTCTGTCTCTCTTTCTCTCTGTCTCTCTCTGTCTCTTTCAATCTGTCTCTCCTCGTATTGTCAATCTAGTGTTCTTAGTTGTGATCTCTTCTGGATAATGTTGAAACAGACATCCTTGTATTACACGTCTAAGATCATCCAGAATGTCTAACATGGATATAGATAATACTGGAGACGTCATACAGTTGCCCAGTGATCACATGTTTGATGAGAACACTAACAAATGATGTTGAATATACAAAACTTGTAAAGAAATATGGAAGCATACATTGTACAAGCGGGATTGGGTGTCTGAGAGGTCACTTGGGATGTATTTTTAACTAATAAGTCACGAGAACCATCAGCGTGATTCGAAATCTGCATGGTAGACTGCGAACTTAAAGGTGTGGACCAGTTCTGTCATGTCGGTTTTGTAACCAATAACTATGTTTTCTCTTTTCTGTTGCCAGATTCACCTTTCAGTCTCTCTCATTACATCTTGTTCTCTCTCTCTCCTACTGATATCTTCAATAACGTTTTATGTTGTGGTCAGTGGCGGTTCGTCCTTAAGGGCCAGTGGGGTCGGATCCTACCAAAAATCATGTATAGCTAATGTGTAAATATATATATATATAACCTAAATCAAAAACCATGATTTTCCGAAAAAATGTTGTCCGACCCCACCAACAAAATTGATCATGAACCGCCACTGGTTGGAACCGCCACTGGTTGGAACCGCCACTGGTTGGAACCGCCACTGGTTGGAACCGCCACTGGTTGCGGCACAACCATTTCCTTGGTACTAACAATTTCTTTCAATTGCTACCATGTGATTACTTACCTATCTTTTTTTTATCATATCAACACCTGTAATGTTCTGTGACTGATGTTCTTTGTTCTATCTTATTATCCCAACCATATTCCTTCACATACCTTCTTACTATTACAAACACCTTCATTCCTTCACATTCTATCTTATTATACCAACCATTATTCCTTCACATTCTAACGAACTATTTAATCCATTCATTGATTGTAAAAACGACAATTCAATGAAAGTGTTAAAGATAAAATATAACGTACATACTACTACTTATTCTAGCTTGTATGTTGACGACTTGACATTTGAAACGATCTCACAGAATCGTTAACATATTCTATTTTCACTGTGTACATTTTATCTTATGCAGTGTTCTACCATAACTATCTGAGCTATTTCTGACTACACATTAATCGATGACGTCGACAGTTTGTGCAATGACCTATTTTCCAACATCGGCTTGTGAATGTAAAAGTTCACGTGATATAACGGCCATGTGGATGTGTTCAATAAATGAACACATGTTGATTACATGCGTGCTATTAAGTTGTGCGTGAAAACTCCACATGCACACTGTTTGATTTTTTATTGTGACCCGACTGGAAACAATCGCTCCCAATTGTAAGGAAAGCATAGACAATATATTCCACTCCATTTCGTGAATAATTTGGGTTTTTTTTCTTTCTATCATCCATGTTGCTGTATTGTTTGCTTTTTTTGACTGATTGATAGGAACATCATCATTGTACTTCGGTGAGTAACCATGTGCGCTCCGATCTCTTTCTTACACAAGATCTCAGCACGAACTCCGTAGCACCGGCGAGGGTCCCGATGTAATTTTGAAGATGGCGAAGATATTTTATAGGAATTGTTTCTATTTTTAACCTTGTTTAATGGATTTTGCCCGGGCAGTGGCTTTCCAGCCTGTTCTTCTCGATTTTGAACTGCCTCTGGTTCTTTACGTGCTCAAATTGGGACATAGACAAACACGGAACATATGTTCTATTGTACATTTCTGATAGGACTAGAAACTCGATCTCACCTACACTGAGATCAAGGATCTCTGGAACAAATATATCCTGATGGCTCACGAGGAACAACCGAGTACCTTTGACACGAGTGACGAGCTACTAACCTCTACGCCATAGATACTCCCGTTGCCTTATTACCGTGCCCCAAGACTACCGCTCTTATTAACTTCTCACAACATGCGACAGTGGTTCAATTCTTGACTACTCCGGAAATCACACCAGACTCATCGCCATTACTATTCATTATTTAACATTGTCTATGCACTTGCTGCTCTCTAGTAATTTCTATTTCAGCCCCCTTCCCGCCTCGTGTCCCCTTACTCAGAGATCGTTAATGAGGTTCCGCGGTTTCGTTTTTCTTGTCAAGTTGTCTTGAGGCTTCATGATGTGTGATTACCACTCTGTTCTAGTGGTTGTGTGTGTTTGTCCGTGCCGCGCGTGTGATGTATGTGTGTGTGTAATACCTGATAAATTCCTGGATATACGATACAGTTAAGTCGGGCACTTGTTTTAATACCTTGTGGTATTTTGGACATATAAAAGGCATGAAAGGTTGGAGAAAGCCATTATTAATTGTTTGTTGTCCTACACACACTGATATGACCAAAACAAGGGTCTTCCTTAGGTTGAAAGCGCTGTGTCTCAGTTTAAAGAGGCTTTAATCCCCTGCATAACAAACAATAAGAAGACCGTTATAGAAGGAGGCAGCCCGGCAAAGAGGAGAAGAGGAAGACCACGGAGAAGATGGATTCATGAAGTGGCTGATGAGTTTAGCATTACGGCTGAAGAGGCGGGACAACTGACCTATGAGAGAGAGAGAGTGAGAGAGAGAGAGACATTCTGAAGGACTGTTAGGTTGGCAAAGTTCTGCCCAGGAGAAGAGGAAGACCACGGAGAAGATGGATTCAAGAAGTAAATGATGATTTAAGCATACCGGCTGCAGATGCGGGACAACTGGCCTACGAGAAAGATAAATTCCGAAGGACTATTAGAGTGGCAACGTTCTACTCAGTACAATCTATTTAATGATGTATATGCCCGTCTGCCCAGCGTGTTCGTAGCGCGTTGGACTCGGTGACTATCCTCTGTGTGTCGGGTTCAATTCCGCGTGTAGCCGTGTGGGCCTTATTACTGAAATCCTGTGTTCTATCCTTGGTCACTGCACCAATAAATGTATCAGTGTAACCTCCTGATAAGCTATTAATATTTCTACACGTATTTACAACTCTATCAACACCATCCACAACTGCGTACATAGACTACAAATAAAAGAAATGGCCGTCAAGTACATCGTACATCTATGTGAGAATCAAACCCGATTCTCAACTTTTATTTCTTTATATTTACTTAATTAAATATCTCATCTTGATTTCAAAATAATAGCACATACATCAAATTATCAAAATAATAAAGAAAATCCTGAAAAGAAAAAAAAAATCAACAATTCAAAACAACATACCAATGCACATAGCTGAAAAAATATCCCTACTAACTAATATTGATTGTTTTCCCTAAGGGATATCTAATCTCTAAAATCCTATCTCTAAAAATGTTCACTGTTCACTGTTTACCTTGTTGCGATGTCCTTAGAAATAAATACTTGTTCAGTCACAATGTTATACCGCTTCTAGCTAGAGTTGCTGTCCTAATAGTATATACGAAATGTCTCTGCTACTGGTTAAAATAATGCATCCTGAAAACAAATGGCTGACCTCTCCCTCTCTCATATACTGTTATAGCCTCTCTGTCGGGTCTGGCCCTACCCCTTTAGTTTAGCTCTGCCGCCTAGTTTTCCAACTCTGACAACTAGTCCTCCGGTTCTAATGTAACCGGTTCACCAACACTGAACAGGAACTCTCTCTGATTTGGACAAAAATCTCCGTGAGTCTACAATCTACTTCTTAGTTGGGTTCTCTCTCTGTCTGCAACTCAGTTCAATTCTACTTTCTAAGGGTGTCTCTGCCAACTGTCCCTCTGCTAAGTGTGTGTGAAGATGTGTCTTCACTCTTTCTAACTGGCCAATATTTACTGTTGAAGTCTGTCTCAGGACTACCTACACTGCCTGTTCCTGAGTACCTCTCTGTCTTCTCAGTTTTTCCCTCCTCTCCTGCCTGTGCTAGACCCTGGTATATATATATGGTCCCGTTTCCTTTGATTCACGAAATCAAAGACATCAATTAATTATCAGATGTCACCCAGATTGTCGCCAAATAGTTTGGACTTCAGTTACATTTTCAACACTCACTCATACCCTCATAAGCCAAAAATACAACACGATTTGACAGTCTCTGTGTATGTACGCTGACAACTTCCTGTTTTTGAATTGAGATCAAGAAACAATTGCCGCACTACAACAATATTTCTGCGCAGCTGTCAACGCCCGCCATTACTGGGAAACATTGTCGAAATAAGTTACGATTACTCCCCGATGGAGGAGATGAGAGACTGCTAGCAATAACACTATTACATTCCTTACCACCTATAAAAAAGATGTTGGGTTACTAATCCAATATTTTTTCAAGTATCATCTAGATAACATACAGTGCATCTCAAATCAATATACATCATAAACAATAACAATATATCAAACAACCACATCAATAAACATTCATATAATTCAAACCAAATTTAAAAAAATTTCAACCAAAAAAATATTCAAAGTCTTCCTCTTAAAAAAATATCAGAAAGGTTATCGAACACCTTTGCTCTCCCTCGAAACATCTTGGCAACGCAGGTTATCAAGGTCACACATAAATGGGAACTAAGTGTTTTCAGGCTTCTCCTCTTGTGCTTCAACTTTACTCTGGGTTCCCACAGATAGTGATTACTGCTCCTGGTTAGTACCCAAGCTTATCGCTGTACCCCCCTTTGATCTCTCCCAAATATAATATACACATTTCAATCATACAACCAATAAAATAAATCAATTATAAACAAAATATAAATGCTAAGTCACATAGCAACAACAATATTACAGTTTTAGAATCCCTTGCAACCACAAAGCATATTTTCATACAGTTTTAGAACCCTTGCATGTGATTTCCAAAAACACAAAATTAAATGTTCCATACAGTTTTAGAATCCTTGCAATAAATTCAAATCTAAGCCTTTATTCTCAAAGACGGGTCATCATTACACATTAACATATATTAAACATAACAAATGTGTTGACATCAAAAAAATCAAATTCAACAATTGAAGTACTTCACTCCAAATAAAATAAATGGTAACACTTCGCACCAATTTTCTCTTTGATCTTGTCCAAACAAACACTACTTCTCGATGAGTGCACACGAAATTCAGGTTGACGCTCGTTAATTGTCACTTCGTCAAAAGTTTAGGTGAGTCTGTTTTTGACAAATGTTCGACCGCCAAAACATTTTCGCTGTCATCAAACTTGTCGCTATCACTCGAAACAATGGAAAGGGTTACTTCTCCGGAGTATTAATTATGCCATTCCTTCCTAATTTATTCCTCTATTTTATTTCACTTCAACCAGACAACATAAGCTTCCTGAGGAAAAATATTCCTGCAATACAAAAGTACATCAACATTTCCAAACAAAAACATGTTATATACCGCATGTTATTGACATTTCTCAAGCATCTTCCACATTACAATTATTTTTTCTTTGTTTCATATATAACAAAAAAATTAAACTAACATCATCATAACATAATACATATTTGTCAACATTGAAATTATTTCACATAACTAATCATTTTACAAACCAAAATGAACATGTTTCATTACTAACAAAAAAACATATCAAAGCCAAGTTCCGATCATTACATATTACCATGTGTCATAACAAATGTTAAGCGGTGACAACTAGTTACATTCTAGTTAACTGTGTGCTCCATTTCCCCCCTCCAAAAAATGTGATTCAATAGTCAGAGCAAAACACGGACCTCTCGAGTTTTGCACTATTGTATAGCATCTTTCACAAAAATGCAAGTAATGGTCCTCCTGTCTTTCAATCTCTCTCTCCATCTCCTAATAGTTTCTCGCACACTATCCCGTTCTCATCACACTATTCCTCCAAATAGCTCCAAAACAAATGCATACACAAGGTACTGTGTCTAATATCGCCTTCACCATTTCTCTGTAGTTATGTATCATGATCGCCTCTAATGTACACCTCATATGAGTGCCCACTGCACTATCTTAACACACAACTCTACCTCCAATGTACACACAACATGTTTTTTTTCAAGCGCACTTCTTAAGTTAGCATAATGCATATATCTAATGCCCAAAGCATGTCTCACAGTATTTTCTAAATACCCACAATATTTCTTACTATCCCTCTGTCTCAAATGGATAGCATTACACTAAGCACAGGACATACTTAGGTTATTCTTCACCTACTACCTCTCTCATGATAGCATTACACTAAGCACATGGTCATGCTTATGTTAGTCTTCACTTACTACCTCTCTCATGATATCACTCAATATAATCACTCTCAGTCCTATTTATGTATGTCTATCATACCCATCAACAAGGACCATATTCTAATATTACCCTCAACATACTCTCATCTACACCTCATGATTTCTTTACAGACACCCTGTAAATCATCATGTTTACCACTCATAGTTCAGTGCACACACATTTAGTCTCTCTCTCTCAAAATATAGTTCAGTGCACACAAAATCTACCATAATATATCTAACTCTTCATAATCACACACACAAGTGCTACGTTTCACAATACTCTCCTAACATCAACTTTTTGATTGTTTCTTACTCTTCTTTAGTTCTCTGTCTAGTTCCTGAATACGATCAAGTAGATCATTCGTATCTCTTAGATAATCCTTTCTCTCCCTGATTAACAACTTTAATCCTTTTAACACTGACATATCTTCCTCCTGCCTACTCCAACACTCAGACTTCTTTTATCTCTTCATGTTGTATATCCCTCAACTCGTTTATCTCCTCATGTAGACTCTCTATATATTCATCTTGATCGTCCCTGTCTTCCTGTAACTTCTCTAATTCATCTCGTTTCTCTTTAACTTCTATCTGTAAATTTTTGACCGTCTTCTTTAATCCTGCAGTCTCCTTTTTACTCTCCATCTCTAAACTATATATTTCCTCCTGTTTCCTTTGATCTTCCCCAACAGCAACATCCCTATACTTTATTTCCCTTCCTCTGCTTAAATGGTCCGCCTTATCTAACTTTTCCTGTAAATCATCAATTGTGTACCGCATAGATTTGATTTCTTCAGAACTAGCCTGCAGTCTATCTATGAGTTCAGCGTTCTGCTGTTTAAGTTCTTCAATTTGCCTCATCTCAATGTCTGGACCTTTCTGGTTTCTAATTTCCCTGAAACAATTGATAGCATAAATTCTTTGGTCTCTAAAGGACCCTCTTCTCCTTATATGTCTGCCACTCCCAGCCTTCATCCAATCATTTCTAAACTGTCCAACATGATACTGTCTATTTCTTATTCCAAACCCCAGCCTCCTAGACGTACATTCTATGCTAACTTACCCAATCCACACAATTGTAACATACCAACCCCAGAAAAAATGGTTTCTTAATCTGCTACCCTTCTAACATAGGTTGTCCCTTCTTCTGTCATACTGCCAATCTACAAATCTTCCCAAAAAAAAGAATTAATTACCTCCTATCCGTACCTAAATATGAAAAAAAAATCTTATCCTATTTGTCCAATCTGTGAGTCAGTATTGTGTTCTATTCGTCGTGGTATAGTGGTAGTATAGTCAATCCAGGGGGTTCGAATCCTGTGTCACGGAAACCATAATAAATGTAGCCGTGTGGGCCTTATTACTGAAATCCTGTGTTCTATCCTTGGTCACTGCACCAATAAATGTATCAGTGTAACCTCCTGATAAGCTATTAATATTTCTACACGTATTTACAACTCTATCAACACCATCCACAACTGCGTACATAGACTACAAATAAAAGAAATGGCCGTCAAGTACATCGTACATCTATGTGAGAATCAAACCCGATTCTCAACTTTTATTTCTTTATATTTACTTAATTAAATATCTCATCTTGATTTCAAAATAATAGCACATACATCAAATTATCAAAATAATAAAGAAAATCCTGAAAAGAAAAAAAAAATCAACAATTCAAAACAACATACCAATGCACATAGCTGAAAAAAAAATCCTACTAACTAATATTGATTGTTTCCTAAGGGATATCTAATCTCTAAAATCCTATCTCTAAAAATGTTCACTGTTCACTGTTTACCTTGTTGCGATGTCCTTAGAAATAAATACTTGTTCAGTCACAATGTTATACCGCTTCTAGCTAGAGTTGCTGTCCTAATAGTATATACGAAATGTCTCTGCTACTGGTTAAAATAATGCATCCTGAAAAAAATGGCTGACATCTCTCTCTCTCATATACTGTTATAGCCTCTCTGTCGGGTCTGGCCCTACCCCTTTAGTTTAGCTCTGCCGCCTAGTTTTCCAACTCTGACAACTAGTCCTCCGGTTCTAATGTAACCGGTTCACCAACACTGAACAGGAACTCTCTCTGATTTGGACAAAATCTCCGTGGAGGTCTACAATCTACTTCTTAGTTGGGTTCTCTCTCTGTCTGCAACTCAGTTCAATTCTACTTTCTAAGGGTGTCTCTGCCAACTGTCCCTCTGCTAAGTGTGTGTGAAGATGTGTCTTCACTCTTTCTAACTGGCCAATATTTACTGTTGAAGTCTGTCTCAGGACTCCTCACTGCCTGTTCCTGAGTACCTCTCTGTCTTCTCAGTTTTCCCTCCTCTCTCCTGTGCTAGACCTGGTATATATATATGGTCCCGTTTCCTTTGATTCACGAAATCAAAGACATCAATGAATTTTCAGATGTCACCCAGATTGTCGCCAAATAGTTTGGACTTCAGTTACATTTCAACACTCACTCCTTACCCTCATAAGCCAAAAAATACAACACGATTTGACAGTCTCTGTGTATGTACGCTGACAACTTCCTGTTTTTTTGAATTGA